>VSMD01140715.1:0-28047 GCA_008750895.1 Mirza zaza
CCCTCCCCTCCTCTCTGCTCTGCACCCAGGAGAAATCCAACCCACACAGTGAGTTCAACCAGAATAACCTCATCTTCAACACGCTCTCGCTCTTTTTTGGTGGCACTGAGACCACCAGCACCACTTTCTGCTACGGCTTCCTGCTTATGCTCAAATACCCCTATCTAACAGGTGGGCCAAGCACAGCCAATCAAGGAGGTCTTTCCTGACTCTCCTCTGAGCTGCAGAAGTAGGGCTAGGGGTCCTGCCTGGATGAGAGAGGCCACTTTGGTCACATTCCAGGAGCATGCACGCTTTGAACTGGCCTGCAACCAAGCCAGATCTGGTGGTGGTTGCACGGATGCATGAAGAATCTATCACTCTGTTCTCCCACTGCTTTCTCCCATTATTTAAAGACTTTTCATTTCTAAACTTTTTTTTTTACTTGTAAAAAAGTCTTGGGTACATGTGCAATGTTGTTATGTGCATAGGTTGCATAGTGGTCATGTCAGGACTTTCAGGGTATCCATCACCTGAATAATGTACATTTGACCCATTAAGTAATTTCTCGTCATCCACGTCCCTCCCACTCCCTCGCCCTTCCAAGGCTCCATTGTCTACCACGCCACTCTATAACCACTTGTACAGGTTTTTTAGCACTCACCTGTGGGTGAGAACATGGGATATTTGGCTTTCTTTGACATCACCTGAAGACTGACCCATTTGTCCAACCATCCTTTATTCTGTCCATCCTTTTATTCATTAATTCACCTGCATACTCACTGACTCTTTCAACTATGATTCACACAAGGACATACTCTTTCGTTCATTTATTGAATTAATTGATTCATGAGTTGATCTTTTGAAACAGTGATACATTGAATGGACTATTTGTCATGGATTCATTGCTCATGCATCCATCCATCCTTCCATGTACTAGGTTTCATTGCGTAATCCTTCCACCTGTCAGTCTTTCAATTCATCCTTCATCCATCCATGCATTCCTTCATTTAATAATCCACTCCTTTATTCATCCCAGATTTATTTATCATTCGATCTGCCCAAACATTTGTGCCTTTATTGACTCATATGTCTCTAATTTTCTCATTCACTTCTTCCATAAATCTTGCCATTCATGCAATTATTGATTAGTTGGGTTCATTGGTTTGTCAGTGGGCCATTTATTAAGTAGTGATTAAGTAATTGATTCATCTATTGATTTATATGTGTGTGTGTGTGTGTATATATATATATATATATATCTCCATGTATTGGTTTGTTCATTCATTCATCAATCGTTCCATTCATGAATTGATCTATCCAGCAATTGACTGATTCACATATTCCCTTCTTTATCTACTTGTTTATGGGTTACTCTATTGTTCTATTCCACTATTATATTCCTGAGGACCTAGGACAATGCCTCGCCTATAATACTCATGCAATAAATATTAGTTCATTTTCTACTCAAAGAGAGAGGTTTGACTGATTTGTAGCCTGGAGATCTTAGCCTGAAATTCCATGTAAAATTGTGGGGTGTGTGTGTGTATCTGTGTGTTTGAGGAGAGAATCTCTAGCATTCATTATATTTATAAGGGTAAGAATTCTTGTTGTTTCATCTTTCCTCCCCTAACCCCAAGCTGATTGCGTTGAGGTGTATCAGTGATCTAACCCTTAGCATAGGTGTTTTATTTTCCTCGCTCATTGGACCATAGAAAGCAGTGTCCCACTGAAATGTCTCTTTGAAATGGGGTTCACTGGTCCCCTTTTCTGAGCAGAGAGAGTCCACAAGGAGATTGAGCTGGTGATTGGCGCACATCGCCCTCCAGCCCTCGACGACCGGGTCGAAATGCCGTACACGGATGCCATCATCCATGAAATTCAGAGATTCGCAGACCTTCTCCCCCTTGGTGTGCCTTGTGTGGTCACCAAAGACACCCACTTCCGAGGGTATGTCATCCCCAATGCGAGACCGGCGGGGTCCTGCGTCTCTTTCGTGTGGGCATCCTGGGTTCTCTTCACCCCCAAACTCAAACTTCTGTTGCTGTCTCAATAGGGTCCCCTTGTTTTTGTTTCTCCTTTGTGGGTTTTGTTGTTGTTGTTGTTGTTATTGTGTGGGGAGGCCAGGGAATGGGAATATTTTTTGATCTTGTGACCCTCCCTCAGGACACCGAAGTATTTCCCATCCTGAACTCTGCTCTCCGTGACTCACGTTACTTTGAAAAACCAGATGCCTTCAACCCTGACCACTTCCTGGATGCCAGTGGGGCACTGAAGAAGAATGAAGCTTTTATTCCCTTTTCCTTAGGTAAGCTGGACCCGAGACCCCTTTCCTAGATACTGGAGTTTGTGTTCCTTCTCTTCCTTGAGACAAGCCGGGATGGGTCCTTGTTTATGGAACACTTAGTAGGGGGGTGAGAAATGAGATTATGTCCCAAAGGCACATGTTGGCAAGCAAGCAAGACCTTGGGCAAGTATTTAAACTTTACTCTAAACTTCAGTGAGTTCATTTATTTTTTTAAGTTCTGTTGAGCCCTACTCAGAGCCCAGTACTCTCTTGGGGGCTGAAGATAAAGCATCAGACAAACAAATCACACAGAGACGTGGTTCCTGCCCCAGGAAATTTACAGCCTACCAGGGTGTTCATCAAATAGTAACAGAATCATGATATGAGTGAATGAATTAATGCCTTTCACATGGTTAGAATGGCCTGGCACAAAGTAAATGCTCACGGGGCAATTATTACTATAATTTATCCTAATCATGACAAATGCTCTAACGGGGGTTTGGGGAGGACAAAATAGGGAATGCTGACTGATCTTGGTGGGTCTGTGAGGAAGAGCTCACCCGAGGAGCTGGCTTCTACACTGAGATGTACATTCGTGGGCGAGCACCATTCAGCCGCTGGAAAGAGTGTTCCAGGGAGAGGAAAGACCAAGGACAAAGCCTGAAGGTGGAAACCCGATGGCACATTGATGAAACTGCAAGAAGCCCACAAGCCTGGGGTGTAGGTTGCAGAAGAAAATAAGGTGGAGAGCTCAGCTGGGCAAGGATTTGAAGGCTGCAGAAGAGTTTGGGTTTATACTCTTAGCACTTACAGCCTAGGAGGCAGGGAAGGTCCTGACATGCTCTGACTTGTCCCAGGTCCCCATTCTCCACCCTTCGGCTTCTTAAGAGAACAACTGTGTTCAAATCAAATTTACCAGAGTATATTTGAGCAAAGAAATGGTTCATGAATTGGGCAGCACTTTGAACCAGTAAACATTCAGAGATCTCCATCCAGCCATGTGGCCAGGCAATATTTATCCTCAGAGAAAGGAAATGACTTACAGAAACAACCTGGTTGGTTACCGCTACGTGTCAGCCCTATTTGGACTTGACTGAACAGTTTACAACCTAGGATTGGTTGACGTTGGCCTAAATGGTTGGCCAAGTCTCAGTTACTAATGCGTGTTACAAGAATACACCGTGAAGTTAGTTTGCAATTTGTTTATATGTTATGTGAGGTTAGAGTTTGTTATGCATGGAGGCAGCTTTAGTCCAAATGTAGTTTAATTTAACAGCTTCCACCCGTGGAAAAATGCAATATCCAGGTTTCTCATCTTTTGGAGCAAGGAAAGTCCCAGGCAAACTGAGCCAAAAGCGTGTCGGAGCCAAAGACACTCGAAGAGTGTCCAAATGGACAGCCCGGGGAGTGGGGGTGTTGGGAGGGAGATAACTGTCCTCAGGCTGTTCCAAAAAAAAAAAAACCTGGGACACAGAACCTGCCCAGAGACCTGCTCTGAGTAATTCCGTGCTCACGTTCCTACTTTCTGGATGTGACCAAAGCACGTGGCTCCTTCCCCGGATACCTCCACAAAGGCACAATTGTCTGACAGCCTGAAAAGCATGGAGAATACCTGGAAACCCACCCCCAACGCTGCCTTTCCCAGGTGGTCAGTTTGTTGATTAAGAAACGTTGAAGTATGCGTGGCACGGTGCCTTTAGTCTGTAATCCCGGGTACTGGAAAGGAGGATATGGGAAGATGGCTTGAGGCCCTGAGTTCAAGACTAGCCTGGGCAACACAGTGAGACCCTGTCTCTACATAAATAAATGAATGAATAAATAAATGAGTGAATAAATAAATAAATAAGAAACACTGAAGTAAAGGGAGATGCTCTCTGTGACTCTGCCCACGTTTTTCAGTGCCCTTTGTTCTCTTTTCTCTCCAAGCTTGTGGTTTATATGCTACTGGAGTTTCTTACACCTCTGAGAGGCAATGGATGCTGTAGACACCCCCTGCATGTGTATCAATCCCATGCACAAGTTTTTATACAATTTGAATTTTTTTCAGGAACTCCTGAAGCTCTGGATCTCAGGTGGAAACTACAAGACAACCTAGAGATAGACATACACACACACATACACACACACACACACACACACACACACACACACACACAGTGCCAGAAGCACGCACCCCATACACACCCCCAGAAACAAACACAACACAATAACTATACCTATAGAATTCTTAATACAAGTCAGGTGCTATTCTAAGAATTTTCACAAATATTTCCTTTAACTTCACAAGAGCCCTCTTAGATACCATTCTCCCCATATGAGAAATAAAGAACACTAAGAGTGTTAAGTCAGAAACATGCTCACACATACATATGTAGAGTACGTAAACACACACACATAACTAATCAACCAGAGTGGGTCCCTATACCCTGTAGGGTCAACGTGGGGGTCAATCTAACAGACGCTACAAGCACTCTTCTAGAAAACTGAACATGGCATATCCACCCAAAGATTTGCACCCAGTTTCAAAGGCTTTGGGAAAACTCTTAAAAGTCCACTCTGGATTACAAGTTAAAGGCAATCTCGGGCAAATATCTTGCCATGGACACAGGTGTCTGGGCTTAAGCATTGCACAGGGCAAGGAATGTTCACATGGGCCATGCCCACACAGGTGAACTTCCTTCTGTGCCCACAGGGAAGCGCATCTATCTTGGTGAAGGCATCGCCAGAATCGAATTGTTTCTCTTCTTCACCACCATCCTCCAGAACTTCTCTTTGGCCAGCCCTGTGGCACCTGAGGACATTGACATTACACCCCAGGAGAGTAGTTTGGGAACAAGACCCCCAAAATACCAGATCTGCTTCCTGCCTCGTTGAAAGGGCTGAGGGAAAGGGGTCAAAGGATTCCAGGGTCATTGAGTGTCCCCACCTCCGAAGACAATGGCCCCTGACTCCCTCCACAACTCCCTTCCTCTGAGAGACCTGCTGCAAGCCCGAGCCCTTCCCCTCCACAGCGTCTGCTGTCTGAACTCACGTCGCTAGTGAGTGGAGGAGCCAGATTCACATTCTGGCTCTAGAACCCAAACTCTTCATCACTGCTCCCTCTTTTTCATATACACATGTCTAAATTCAGATGAAATTAAAATGAAATAACAATAACCATTTACAATGTGAGATGTACTGGCAATGTTCATTCGTGATGGTGTCCAACCAGCACCACGTAGTTCCAAACATTTTTATCATCCCCCCAACTATGGCCACGTCCTATTAGGCAATCACACCCCATTTCCCTTTGCCATGAGCCCCTGAAAAACACCAATCTGCTTTCTTTTTCTGTGGACTCGCCTATTCTGGATGTTTCCTATAAATAGAATCATATAGTATGTGAACTTTTGTGTCTGGTGTCATTCACTTCAAACAATATATTTTTTTTATTTCAGCATATATGGGGTTACAAATGTTTAGTTTACTTATATTGCCTTTGCCCCACCTGAGTCACAGATTCAAGCATATCCATCCCTGAGAGGGTGCACACTGCACCCATTAAGTGCCCATATACTATGTAAGTACCTACTATGTGCCAACCACTGGGAATGAAACTAGGAGGAAAAATGAAAATAGTCCACACATTCGTGAAGTTTATATCTGCTCTTGGTGGGCAGAGATGAACAAAACTTTCCTTACATAAAACTGCAATGGTGATGAATGGAGCAGAAGACCCAGATTCTGATGAGAGAAGGAAGAATTTGACTTGAGCCTGGGCAGTCAGAGAAGGCCTCCTGGGAAAGTGACACCCTAGCACAGAGCTGAAGAGTGTGCAGGACTTATCTATGTAGGACAGGGCTCTTCAAACTACTTGCAGTGAGAGACCAGCTTGTGTCTCCCCCTAATCCACTGCAGACTGATTCTTTAATAAAATGCAATACAAATGCCATGGCAATGTCCAAATGTAAAAAAAAAAATAGAATTAATTTGCTCTTCATTTTCCAGTTCCTTGAGATGGTTTAGAAGTTTCTTGATTTGTGAGCTTTCTGCCTTTTGAATGTGAACATTTAATGCTATTAGTTTTCCTCTCAGGAATGCTTTTGCTGTTTCTCACAGATTTTGAGAACTTGTGTCCCTGTTATCATTTAGTTGGAAGAATCTTTTGATTTCCATCTGGAGCTCCTCCTTGACCCAACAGTTATTCAGCAATAGATTGTTTAATTTCCATAACTTTGTGAAGTGGCGAGTGTTTCTGTTGGAATTGAACTCTAATTTTATACCACATTTGTATGAGAAGATTCATGGCATAATTTATATTTTTTAAAATTTGTTGAGGTCTGATTTGTGGCCTAGGATATCATTGATTTTGGATAAAGTTCCATGAGCTGATGAAAATAATGTATATTCGGTTATAATTGGGTGGAATTTTCTGTAGATGTCTGTAAGACCCATTTATTGTAGAGTTCTTTTTAAGTCCATTGTTTCTTTGCTTAATTTCTGCTTAAAGGATCTGTACAGTTTAGTCAGTGGGGTGTTGAAATCTCCAACTACTATGGCATTACTGTTTATCATGCTATTTAGATCAAATAGAATTTGCATTATGTACCTGGGCGCTCCTGTGTTGTGTGCGTAAAGATTGAGAATCGTTGGCCGGGCGCAGTGGCTCATGCCTGTAATCCTAGCACTCTGAGAGGCCCAGAGGGGTGAATCACTGAAGGTGAGGAGTTCGAGACCAACCTGAGCAAGAGCGAGACCCCATCTCTACTAAAAAATAGAAATAAATTAGCTGGACAACTAAAATTTATATATATATAGCCTTCTATGGTGATGCCTGCCTGTAGTCCCAGTTACTGGGGAGGCTGAGGCAGAAGCATTGCTTGAGCCCAGGAGTTAGAGGTTGCTGTGAGCTAGGCTGATGCCGTGGCACTCTAGCCTGGGCAACAGAGTGAGACTCTGTCTCAAAAACAAACAAACAAAAAACAAAAAAGAATTGTTATGTCTTCTTGTTGGATTTTTTCTTTCACCATTATATCATTACCATCTTTGTCCTTCTTTACTTTTGCTATTTTAAAGTTTATGTTATCTGAAATAACTACAGCTATCCCCACTTTATTTTGGCTTCCACTTGCCTGGAAGTTTGTTTTCCAACCCTTGACCTTGAGTCTGAAAGCATCTTTGTGGATTTGATGCGTTTCCTGGAGACAGCAGATACTTGGCTTATGAATTTTTATCCACTCACCTAGTCTATATCTCTTCAGAGGACAATTCAATCCATTCATATTTATTGAGAGAATTGATATTTGGGGTAGATTTCTGTTCATATTGTTGGATAAAATCTTATTGTTTTATTTTACCTCTTGATCCATTGTGGACTCCAGGTTCTGGAATTTAACTCTTGAGTGATTTTAGTTTGGTAGGTGTCTATTGTGCTGTTCAGTGTATAATGCAGGCCTCCATATTTCCTGCAGGGTAGGTCTGGTCTTTGCCAATTCCATCAGTGATTGCTTGTGTGCAAAAGTCTTTATTTCTCCCTCATAGACAAAGCTTAGTTTTGCCTAGTAAAGAATTTTAGGTTGGCCATTATTCTGTTTTAGAAGATTGAGGATAGATGCCCAGTCCCCTGTAGCTTGTAAATTTCAGTTGATAAGTCTGCAGTTAGTCTGATACGTTTTCTTTTGTAGGCTATCTGCTGTGTTCATCTTATTGCTTAAAGGACTGCCTCTTTCATGTTTACTTTGTGCAGCCTAAGAACTATGTGATGTGGTGATTACCATTTCACATTGACTCTTCCAGGAGTTCTGTGTGCCTCTTGTATTTGGATGTCAACATTTCTGGCCAGACCAGGTATTTTCCACCAGCAATTCAAGAAAGTTTCCAGCCCTTGTGTAGTTTCTTCTTCTCTCTCTAGGACACCTATAATTCTTATATTTGGTTGCTTTACATAATCCCACATTTCTTGTATATTGTGTTCTTGTCTCTTGCTTTTGTGTTCTTCTTCTTCATCTGATTTGTTTAGCACATAGGCATTATCTTCAAGCTCTGAGATTCTTTCCTCTGTGTGATCCATTCTATTATTAAGGCTTTTCACTGTATTTTGTAGTTCCTTAAGTGCTTCTTTCATTGCCAGAATTTCTGTTTGATTCTTTCATAATATTTCAATTTCTTTAGAGAATGTTTCATTCATTTCCTGTGTTGTTCTTGTGGCTTCTTTGTGTTGGGTTTCTGTTTTCTCTTCAATTCCATTGAGTTTTCTTGCAATCTATATTTGAAATTCTTCCTCCATCATTTTAAGCATTTTGCTTAAATTGGTATCTGTTGTTGAGGGTCTAATGATTTCTTTTGTTGGTGACTTTTCTCTCTGATCTTTCATGTTTCCTATGTTCTTTCACTGATTCTTTCTCATCAGGTTACTTTTTCGAGAAGTGGGAGTGATGGGATTGGTTTATGACCCTATCTCCAAGTCCCCAAAGGGATGTTCCTTGACAGTGCTAAGGAGAGGCACGAAGGTCCTGATTGCCTTAGAGGTATTTACCTGTGACCTGTTGTCTTCACCTCTTGCCAATGGAGATTAGTGAGTTTGGTCCCCCAGCTTAGGCTCTGAAGTGGTGAATCGCACTTGTGTGTATGACTACACTGGTTCTAATAGCTTGAGATGGAAGGTACTGTATTAAACTATGGGGTTATCCTCTCTGTTGCTGATTGTATTTTGCATGAAATAGCCAGTTATCAAGGTAATCTGATGCATCTTTGTTGGGCTCTGGACCCCTGGATAGGGTATACACATAGCTCGATCTTTGGGAATGGTCTTGCCACTCCCAAGGGTTACTTGAACCCTGTTCCCCCTTTAGGTGTGGTAAAGGCAAGGTAGATCACAACTGGTGCCTCCAACCCTAGAGTGTGTGCTTCTATGGTTGCATGATCTGCCGCCAGAGGGAGCCACTAATTTGTTTTTCAAGGCTCTTTCACCACATTTGGGAGGCTCCTCCTCATGGGAGAAGTCAGTTGGTGCAATTGCTGAGGACTCTGGCCAGGATTTTTCTTCCAGTCCACAAACCACAAAGCTGGCAGCGCCTTGTCGTGGAGAGCAAGCCTTAGAGTTATGTCCTTATCAGATGATCCGTGCCCATCCTGCAGACGGATTCCACAGGCTTTCTCCTCTTGCTTAGCACCAAGGCCCCGCAGATCACCCTATTTTTACAGAGAAAGCAGCTTCTCTCACTTCTTCTTGCCTTCAAGGGTACGAAAGTCGTGGGACTGGGGAAGGGGTATTGCCCGAGACTCCCACGTGCCCCAGCATCTGGGGATCCCATAGTTGGTGCCCTCCCCCACAGAGCACCAGTGGCACCAATGTTGGGGGGACGTGTTCAAGCTTCGCCCACTGACAGGTTGTGGGTCAGAATTGACCTGCCCCGTATGATGAGTCAGTCAACAGGGCAAAAGGGCATGCAAATTGACCTCCCAGTCAGTAGGTGACGTTAGCTGGGAGGAGCGAGCTGCAATGTTGTTTTGCATCAAAAGTAGAGACCACATAACTTATTGTACATACTGGGATTGTTTTGAGAGTTAAAGAGGTATGGTTCATAATTAAGCCAAGGCCAGCAGGTGGCTGATGCTGTAATCCCAGCACTTTGGGAGGCTGATGTGGGAGGATCCCTTGAGCCCAGGAATTCGAGGCTACAGAGAGTTGTGATCATGCCACTCTATTCCAGCCTGGGAAACAGAGTGAGACTCTATGTTTAAAAAAATAAATGAATAATAAATAAACCAGGACAGGAGGCATCCATCACACTGAATCTGGCAAATCCAGATATGAAGGATCATCCTTGCTATAAACTCACCACTCTATAGGGGGCGACAGAGAGCAATCCCTAGGGCTGATGTTACAAAACAGGATTCTCTGAGTCACTCACGTCCTAGCTCACTTTACATAATGTGCCTTACTCAAGGACTGAGAGTTAGGCAAGAGCCAGGTGAAAGCAGGCAACGCCCACATTCTACAGCTAAGAGCCAAGAGCATGGCTGGGAATCCAGGCCTGCCACCCTGCTCTTGCGGATCTGGGTAGTGACAGAGGGTGGAGGGCATGACCTCTGGGGCCCCTCCTCTGCCCTCACCTGCCTTAGAGGAGACGGCTGCCGGGGCCCAGGCAGAGGTACAGCTAGAGAATTCTTTTTGTGTTTTCTTTTTAGACAGGGTCTCACTTTTTGCCCGGGCTAGAGTGCCGTGCGTCAGCCTAGCTCACAGCAACCTCAAAGTCCTGGGCTCAAGCGATCCTCCTGCCTCAGCCTCCCAAGTAGCTGGGACTACAGGCATGTGCCACCATGCCCGACTAATTTTTTCTATGTATTTTTAGTTGGCCAATTGATTTCTTTCTATTTATAGTAGCGTTGGGGTCTCACTCTTGCTCAGCTGGTTTCAAACTCCTGACCTTGAGCGATCCTCCCACCTCGGCCTCCCAGAGTGCTAGGATTACAGGCCAGAGCCACTGTGCCTGGCTGAGAAGTCCTTTCAAACATAAATGAGATCAAGTCCCTTGTCTGCTCAAAATCCCTCCATGGGTTCTGCCTCTACCACCTCTCTGTCCTCGGCCCCCACATTGGGATTGGTGGGCTCGCTCATCCTGCGCAGGCCACACTGGCCCCCTGGTTGCTCTCCAGACTTCAGGCACATTCCTGCCGCGGGGCCTTTGCACTGGCTGTTTTCTGTGCCTGGGGCACTCCCTCGTCTCCTTCAAGTTTCTGTGCACATGTCCTGATTTCAGCCAGACCTTCTCTATCTACACCTGGCCTCATCCCACACTGCTCTCCCCTCACCCTGCTCTGACTTTATTTTCCCACAGCTTTTAGCACCTCCTGGCATCCCATACAATTCAGTTACTCTTCATGTCTCTCGATCATGATGCTCTCCTCCCCCGCCTCCTCCGTACACGATGTCAGTGCCACAAGTACAGGGAGTTTCGTCTGTTTGTTCTCAGTGCTGTCCTCAGCTCTAGAACAGGGCCAGGGCCCAGGGTCAGGAAAGTCCATGGTGGCTCCTCTCCAAGTTCTGCAAAGTGCAGGTGGCACTTTGTTGGTCCTCTTGTCTTGGGTCAGAGGAGCACAGGGCGAGGCTGGGCCTTACAGCTTTGACTGTCACCCATATCGGGTGACTCACCCACCTCTACTCCCTAGATCAGCATTTTTGGTTGTGGCAAGTGGTTTGTTCAGCTTTGCAAGCAAGGTACCAGTTCTCTATTTTATTTAATTATTTTATTTTATTTATTAGAGATGGGGTCTCTCTCTGTAACCCAGGCTGGAGTGCAGTGGTATAATCATAGCTCACTGTAACCTTGAGGTCCTGGGCTGAAAAGATACTCCTCCCTCAGCCTCCTGTGTTGGTAAGACGACAGACATGTGCCACCACACATGGTTAATTAAAAATTTTTTTGTAGAGATTGAGTCTCACTGAGTTTCCCTGGCTGGTCTTGAACTCCTGGCCTCAAGCGATCCTCACGTCTTGGCCTTGCAAAGCATTGGGATTACAGGCATGGTCACTGCACCCAGTTCCCAATTTTAAATGAGAGAGAAAGAAGAAGCCAGGCAGAAGCAGCCGAGGTGGACACACTCATTCACACGTTGTTGGGTCACTGTGACGGACCCCTGCCAGGGGCAGGGAGGGGCAGGCAGCAGTGATAGTGGAGACAGAGCTGAACCCAGTGGATGTCAATCCAGCTCCACCCAGTCTCTGTGCTCCTGGAGCTCAGAGTTTAGAGAAACAAACATGGATAAAGAGATAGAGAGAGGGAGAGATGTGGAAAAGGCTGCAGCACCAGGAAAAGGCACAGACAGCAAAAGACAGGGAGAGAATTGTACGGCTCCATCAGAGAGACACGAGGAGTCCGGCAGAGAAAGGCTCCGTGGTGGGCTGTCTGGCTGGCCCCAGGTCACAGGCGTCCTGTCTTTCCCCACATGTTCTACCCCTGCCTCTGGGTTGCACCAATTATGTCTTTCTCATCCCTTCTGTCATCATCTCTGTGTCTATGGCTGCCACAGAAAAGAAGAGGGGAAGGAGAATGACACTGAGTATCAGCAGGCCACTCAAAGACACACACACACACGCTCTACAAGCACAAGAAGACACACAGGAACATATACCACTGCCACACAAATACCAACACACCATCTCATATAAACCATGCAAACATAGACAACCTTACAATGAATCATCCAAAAGAATCTACAGCAACACCGTCATACAAACACAGACACATGGCATCTTCTGGTCAAGACAAAGTGACAATGACCAGAGAGACCTTCCTAACAAAACAAGCACAAAATGGAGAACATACACCCAAAAAACCCAGTTTTTAAGATAAAGAACTTCGGGCCATGCAAGATGGCGATCCTTAAGAGATAGGACACAAAATAGAGGAGCCTCAGTTTACAGCCTTGAGAGGGTTTCCAGGCTGCAGAGCAGGAGAGAAGAACCCACGTGGCGCCCAAAGCACTCTCTGAATTCAGGAGACAGAAGGGACAGTCTGCGGGGTCAAGGCAGCTGGACATCACAGGGCAGAGCACAGTTTAGGAGCTGCATCGGGGGAATTCAGGTGACTCCTGATCAGTGCATGTGTGCAAGAAAATTATCTGAAGCTGGGGAAAGAACCTAAAGAAGCTGAAAGAATGAGAGGAAACAGTCTCACTTGCTCACACAGGGCCTGGAATAATGCCTGCTACCATCAGCCAGAAGGAAAAAAGTTCATAATTCATAGGTCACTGGGACTCAGAAAGTATTGCCTCCATAGAGAGGAATAATTATTCCTAGACTGAACACTTCTCAAAACTTTCTGAACAAATCTTAGAAACAAGACCTGAAAGGGTAAATGTTTCCCAAATACCTCACCTGGATTGCATAAGAAAGCTCAAGAATATTTATATGAGTACTCATATCCACTACCTGATGAGGTAAAATTCATAATGTCTGGCATCCAACAAAAACTGACAGGCATTCAAAGAAGCACAAAAAACATGACATAATGAGGAGGTAAATGACAATGAAAACTGATACCGATGTTAGAATTAGTAGACAAGGACATTAGAACAGCTATTATAACTGTATTCCCATCTTTTCAAAGAGTTAAATAGAGATATGGAAGATATAAACAAGATCCGAATCAAACTTGTAGACATCAAAACTACAGTATGTGAGACAAAATATACACTGGATGGGATTCATGGTAGATAAGACATTGGAGAAGAAATAGTGAACTTAAATCATAACAATAGAAACTATTCAAAATAAAACACAGATAAAAGAGAATTCAAACAAAATAAACAGAGTAACAGAGCAAAATAAATCCATGCAACAACATCAAGTAGACTCGTATATGTATAATTGGAATTCCCAAAAGAAAGGAGGGAGAATTGGGAAGATGAACATTATTTGAAAAAATGAAGGCTGAAAAATTTCAAATCTGGTGAAAATTATAAATATATAGATACAAGAATGTCAAGGAACCTCAAGCACAAGAAGTATATATATATATTTACACCAGGTTGTATCATAGGCAAATTGTTCAAAATGAATGTAAAAAGAAAATCTTAAAACCAAACAGATAAATGAACCACATTGTATGAAGAGGAATAAAGATAAAGATTCCTCATCAAAAACTGTGTAAGTGAGAAAATAGTGCAGCAACATCTTTAAAGTATTGAAATAACAGATCCAATAACCCATGGGTCAAATAAAAACTAAAAAGCGAAATAGAACATATTTTGTTGCTGCTATGATTACTTTGGAGGTCTTCTTCAAAAATTCTTTTCCTAGGCTGATGTCCGAATGGGTCTTCCCTACATCTTCTTCTAGGATTCTTAAGGTTTCATGCTTTATATAAGTCTGTTACCATCATGAATTGATTTTTGTAAGGGGTGAGAGGTGGGGATCCAGTTTCAATCTTCTGCATGTAGTTATCCAGTTTTCCCAGCACCATTTATTGAAAAGAGATTCTTTTCTCCAGTGTATATTTTTCTCTGCTTTGTCAATGATTATATAACCATATATAAATGGTTTCATCCCTGATTCTCAGTCTTGTTCCAAAGGTCTATATCTCTGTTCTTGTGCCTGTAATATACTGTTTTAGTTACTATAGCCTTGTAATACAACTTGAAGTCTGGTAGACTGATGACTCTCAGTTTGTTCTTTTTGCTTACAATAGCTTCAGCTATTCAAGCGTTTTCTGGTTCCAAAGGAAACATAGATTATTTTTCCTATATCTGTGAAATATGACATTGGTGTTTCAATGGGGATTGCATTGAATCTGTAAATCACTTTGGGAAGCATGGACATTTTAACAATGTTGAATCTTTTTTTGTATCTACTCTGAATGGTAATTGAGTCTTTGATTTTATTTTCAGCTTGACGGTTATTGGTATATAAAATTTCCACTGATTTGTATACACTTATTTTGTAACCTGTGACTTTGCCCAATATATTTGTGAATTCCAGGAGTCTCTTGGTGGGATCTTTAGGATTTTCTAGATAAAAAAATGATATCATCGGTGAAAAGTGTTAGTTTGTCCTCCACTTTCCTGATTTGGGTACCCTTTATTTCTTTCTATTGCTTGATTGCTTAGGGTAGGACTTCCAGTACTATGATGAATAGAAGCTGTGACAGTGGGTGACAGTTCTTTGGGGAAGTGTTTTCAACTTTTCCGTATTCAGTATGATGTTTGCTATGGGTTTGTCATATATGGCTTTTTATAATTTTGGGATATGTTCCTTCTATGCCTAGTTTGTTTAGTGTTTTTATCATGAAAGGGTGCTGAATTTTGTTGAATGCTTTTTCTGCATCTATTGAGATGGTCATATGGTCTTTGTTTTTGCTTCTGGTTATGTGGAGAATCACATTTATTGATTTACATATGTTGAATCATCCTTGCATCCCTGGGATGAAACCCACTTGGTCACGGTGGATTATATTTTGGATGTGCCGTCAAATTTGATTTGCTAGTATTTTATTGAGGAGTTATTAATCTATATTCATAAGAGATATTGGCCAGTAATTTTCTTTTTTTGAGTGTCCTTTCCTGGCTGTGGCATCAAGGTGATACTGGCTTCATAGAATTGGTTGTTGAGGATTCCCTCCTTTTCAATGTTATGGAATAATTTCTGTAGTATGGGTACCAGTTCTCTTCATGGGTCTGGTAGAATTCAGCTGTAAATCCATCTGGTATGGGACATTTTTTGTTGCTGCTTGTTATTGGTCTGTTCAGGAGTTCTACTTATCCCTGGTTGAGTCTTGTGCTGCCAGAGATTTGTCTATTTACTCAAGATTTTTTAGTTTATCTGCATAGACATTGTTTTAGTTTTCATTGATAATATTTTGTATTTCTGTGGTATCAGTTGTAATATCTCCTCTTTCACTTATGATTGAGCTTATTTGGGGCCTTTCTTATCTATTCCTGGTTAACCTAGCAAAAGGTCTATCAATTTTGTTTACCTTTGCAATGAACCAAAGTTTTGTTTTGTTCATCCTTTGTATTCTTTCTTTCATGTTTTCCATTTCATTGAGTTTTGCTCCAAATTTAATTATTTCCTTTTTTCTCTTGGCTTTGAGTTTAGTTTGCCCTTCCTTTTCCATTTTCTTGAGGTGTGTCCTTAGTTTTTAATTTGCAATCTTTCTCTCTTTTTGATGTAGACATTTAAGGCTATGAATTTTCCCCGGAGGACTGACTGCTTTTGTTGAATCCCATAGCTTTTGATAGCTTGTGTTCCCTTCGTCATTCAGTTCACGGAATCTTTTGATTTCCATCTTAATTTCATTAGTGACAACAATCATTCAGCAGCAGGTTGTTTAATTTCAATGACTTTGTATAGATTTGAATGTTTCTTTTAGAATTGAGTTCTAGGTTTATTCCACTGTGGTCTGAGAAGATATGTGGTATGATTTTGATTTTTTCTTGAATATGTGACATATCTTGTAGCTTAAGATATGGTTAATCTTAGAGAATGTTCCATGTGCTGATAGGAAAAATGTATATTCAGTAGTTTTAGGGTAGAATGTTCTCTAAACATTGGGTCTGTTAGGTCCATTTGTTCTAGAGCCTCATATATGTCTAGCATTTCTTCATTTATTTTGTGCCTCAATGATCTGTTAAGTTCTGTCAGTAGAGTATTGAAATCCCTAGCAATTATGATCCTGCTGTTTATCTCTTTGCTTAACTCTAGTAGAATTTGTTTATGAATCTGGGACCTCCTATGTTAGGTATATATATACTTAGGATTGTAATGTCTTCTTGTTGAATTGCTCCCTTTACCATTATATGATGACCATGTTTATCTTTCTATGCCATGGTTGATTGAAAGTCAAATTTATCCAATATAAGAATGGGTACACCTGTTCTCATTTTGTTTCCATTTGCATGGAATATTTTTTCCATCTCTTCACCTTGACTCTGTGAGTTCTTGTGGGTCAGATTTGTTTCCTGGACTCAGAAGAAACTTGGATTGTATTTTTTCATCCATTCAGCCAGCCTATGTCTCTCGAGTGCGGCATTCAGACCATTCATGTTGAATGATAGAATTGATATGTAGGATGTTGTTCTGTCCCTCATGTTGGATACTGCCTTATTGCTTTGTTTTACTTTTTGTGCTATTGTTTTATATGACCTGGGAGCTTTAGCTTTTAGGTAATTTTACATCAGCAGGTTTCTATTGAGCAGATCCATGTATAATGCAGTTCTGAGTATTTCCTGCAGGGAAGGTCTGGTTGTGACAGATTCCTTGGTGTTTGATGTCTGGCAGACAATTTTTTGTTCATATATAAAACTTAGTTTTGCAGTATACAAAGTTCTAGGCTAACAATTGTTCTGTTTAAGAACACTGAAGATGGGGGCGCAATCCCTCTGGTTTGTAAAGTCTCTTCTGAGAAGCCTGGGGTTAGCCTGATGGGTTCCTTTGCAAGTTACTTGGGATTTTTGTCTCATGGATTGCCAGAATTCCTACCAGTCTGATGACTATATGTCTTGGTTATTACATCATTGCAATGAACCTCCTAGGTGTCCATTGAGCCTCTTGTATCTGGATGTTTAAATCTCTAGAAAGATCAGGGAAGTTTTTCTCAATTTTCCCCTCAAATAGATTTTATAGTTTTTGTGCCTTTTCCTCTTTGCCATCAGGGACACCTATAATTCGTATATTTGTTCATTCTACATAATTCCATATTTCTTATAGGTTTTGGTTGATTCCTCTTGATTTTTTTGTTCTTTATTTTTGACTGATGGGTTAATTTGAAAGAGTTGTATTCAAGCTCTGAAATTCTTTCTTCTGCCTGGTATAGTCTTTTCTTAAAGGTTTCCACTGTGTTTTATATTTGCTTAAATAAATTTTTCATTTTAAGAAATTTCAATGGTCTTTATTTTTTTAAATAGTCTAGATCTTTGGTAAATTTTTCATTCATTTCCTGAATTTGTTTTCTGGTTTCTTTAAGTTGGTTTTCCATTTTCTCTTGGATTTCATTGAAATTCCTTACAATCCTTATTTAGAATTCTTTATCTGTCATCTTAATATTTCATTCCGGTTGGGATCCATTGAGAGAAGCTTGGTGTGCCCTTTTGGGGATGTCCTTTAGCTCTGATTTTTCATTCTGCTGGAGTTCTTACACTGGTTCCTCATCTGGAGTGCTATTGCTTCATGGCTTTGGATTTTCTTTTATTTAGATGGAGATTTTTCCCGCCTCACTCTTTTTTTTTTTTTTTTTTTTTTTTTTTGAGACAAAGTCTCACTCTGTTGCCGGGGCTGGAGTGCCATGGTGTCAGCCTAGCTCACAGCAACCTCAAACTCCTGGGTTCAAGCAATCCTTCTGCCTCAGCCTCCCAAGTAGCTGGGACTACAGGCATGTGCCACCATGCCTGGCTAATTTTTTCTATACATATATTTAGTTGGCCAATTAATTTCTTTCTTTCTAATTTTAGTAGAGACAGGGTCTTGCTCTTACTCAGGCTGGTTTCGAACTCCTGACCTTGAGCAATTCACCTGCCTCGGCCTTCCAGAGTGCTAGGATTACAGGAGTGAGCTACCATGCCTGGTCCCTACTCACTCTTAAGAGTGTGTCTGTAGTGTATGTTTGGTAAGAACATTAAGCTTTGCTTCTGGGTGCCTTGATGGGGGTCTAGGTTGTGAACAGATGCCTTGCTTATAGATATCCTTAGTGTGATCATATTCTCAGTAACTAGAGGTTTGTACGGTGGAGCAGTGGAGAGCTATGTATGTGAGCAGATTCCCTGTCTCTTGTTGATGAAGAAGATGGAGGTCTTTGAAATCCTTTCTCTTTCCCCAGACCTGTGGTCTTCTTAAGAGTGTGAATTGCATTGGGATGCCCAGTTTAATCTCTGAGACAGTAGGTGGTCAGTATTAACTTTTAAACCTAAATTAAATTTCAATTTTAATTAGTCATTCCACATTTCAAGTGCTGAATTAATGGCCACATGCAGCAAGTGGCTACCCTATTGGACAATGTAGCTCTGACCCACTGTTTGACCTTAGGTAAGACTCTCAACCTCTCTGTGCTTCACTCCCTCCATCTGTAAAATAGGGGTGACAACAATAACTATCTAAAAAATGTGACGACTTAGTTACTGAGGGTAAAGCATTTCATACCTTCCCACCAGGACTGGATGAGGACCTACGCTTAGTGCCACATCGCATAGCACAGCAAGATCCAAGTCCTAGGTTCAGGAGAGTCCATGCTGGTAGCTCTCCAAGGTCAGGAAAGTACAACCTCCACCCCTTAAAAACACAATATGTCTGTGCCTCCCTCCTGGGTCAAAGTAACTGCCAGGGTCAGGGTCCTGGATCCAGCAGGGATTTGCTTATCATTGCAAAAGCGTTGCTACCTGATGGTGGAAAGTCATGGCTGGGCAGAGACAAGTTAATATGGAAACATTTATTCCAATATTTGGAAAATATGGAGAGAGGCTTCCAGAGCCTATGTGGGTGCAGGCTTAAGTGGCAATAGAGACAGATGTGACAGATAGGTACATCAATCAAAGTGGACCCAGTCTCTGCACTCCTGCACTCGGAGTCTAAAGTGGAAAACAGATATGAAGTTAGAAAGAGGTAAGAAGACAGTGTCAGAGAAACTTCCTGCACTCTGAAGCTAGCCAGAGGCATGTAGTGAACTGCCTAGCACTAGTCAGGGCTATCAGAGGCCAAGAGGATGTGACCAGTTCACATGCCAGGTCTCGATCTCTCCAGCTCTTTCCACCTGGCCCTTCCTCCAAATCTCACCAGTTCTGCATCTCTTGCCCCTCCTTCTCTTTCTCCCATTACTTCCACCTGTGGCTGTCACAGAAGTGAGGGTGAAGGAGGGGACAAAGGAGAGAGATACCGAACATCTGTAGGACTTACAAGGACAGGGCCTAGGACACGCGCCGACAATCAAGCACAAACACACACAGCACACACAGTCCCTTGCAGTCTAAGTTAGATACCATTCACCATGTTACAAAGGCAGCTTTAGGGCAAATTAATTTAATTGAACAATTCCCTCGTTTCGGTCAGCTGCTCAGTTTTGAACATACACCACCACCACCTCCACCACACAATTGCAAGCACACCTTCGCATATGAAATTATATAAATACACAGAAGCCCCCACACATGCAAGAATACACACATAAGCACACCCAGACTTGTACAGAGAAACACACCCCAATATAGTCACATAAATACAAACACCCCTTCATATATAAAAATCATTATATAAGCACAGACACAGATACAAGCAGGTAGTCAAATACATGCATGCACAAACAAACAGCCAACTAAGTAGACAAGTGAATGCTCACCCACACCCACAAAGATAAACACACAAGAATACACTCACAGTCCCACACACTCGCATGCTCATGTGGACTTTAGTATTTCTACCACGGTATCCCTGCCAGCATCTAGGGGAAGAGTAAAGGGACACAGAAGAGGTCACAAGTGCTACTCAAGCAGGAGGTATGGGTTGCCCCGCACCCTCAATCTAACATATCTGGACAATGCTGAGAGGGGAGGCGGGGACTGGATGAAGTTTCACAACTGGGTGTGGAGCAGGCTGAGGATAAAAGGCCCAGCTGGAGGCTGCAGTGGAGTACAAGACAGTCAGCCTGGAACCATGGAGCTCAGCGTCCTCCTCTTCCTTGCAGTCCTCACGTGCTTCATGCTACTCCTGGTCAAGGGCCATCCAAAGGCTCATGGCCACCTCCCGCCAGGTCCCCATCCTCTGCCCTTCTTGGGGAACATTCTGCAGATGGACAGAGGAGGCCTACTCAGGTCCTTCCTGAAGGTAAGATGCAAATGGATGGGTTCTGAGGGCTGGTTCCTGGATTGACACTTGGGGGTCCCCCAGCAGAAAGAGTGAGGCAGCCTCCCGGGCCAGGGGTGAGGTGGGGAAGGTTGGCGAGGAAGGGGCATGGAGTTGAATGGTAGTGTTAAGAGAAAAACTTTAAACAAATTAAATTTAGCAGAGATTATTTGAGCAAGGAAAAGATTCACAATATGGCAGCACCATGAACCAGTAAAAGTTAAGAGAGCAGCATCCCGCAATGTGGGCAAGCAGGACTTATAGAGAGAAAAAGAAAGTGACATGCAGAAATAGCCTGGTTGGTTACAGCTCAGAATGTGCCTCATTTGGACAAGTCTGAGCAGTTCGCAGCCTGTGATTGGCTGAAAGCTCAGTTGCTCTGGGTAGCTGAGACTCGATTGCTTGTTGCAAGAATATTCTCTCAAGTTGGTTTGCAGTTTGTTTACATGTTAAGTTATACTTTACTATGTACAGAGGTAGCTTTAGGCCAAATTTAATTTAATTGAACAATTGCCCCCTCCTGGTCACCCTCACAATTTTGAGGATTGACCAAAACCCTGGGCACAGACACCACCTTTTGTCACCATCATAATGGACTTGTTTGGTCTCAGTACGGAATTCACAATTCATAACGTCAATTAGTTGGATGACTCTTTATGCTTTCTTCATGTCTTTGTTGTTCTAACTGTCAGGAGGCCTTTTCATGTACAAAGGAGGGCAGCAAACAAGCATTGGAGACGCTTGAGGGGATATAGCACATCAGAGAGGCCCATGTGCTGACCATCCGGAGGGTAGGACCAGGAAACTGAACTACATCCCCTATTAAAGGGGTCTCCAAGAACCAACTCAAACAAAATCAAACAATTGAAAATTCAGGCGATAAAGATAACTATATTGGAACCATAGCCTTTGTCAAGAGCATCATAGTGATTAAGGGCCAGAGCTTACAATTAAATGGTGTGATGTAAAGAAGTGTCCGTTTTTACAATTAGCCTGGAACACAGTCTTAGTAACCTGCGGACTCACTAGAAGACATGTAAAAGTTAGAAAACCTCGGGATAGCCAGGATTGCCATTCACCATTGGATGCCTGCTAACCAAATGTGAGCTGCCTCCGTAAACGCATGATGTGTTCCTTTCACCTGATAAATGTCATTAAAGTATTTGGTGACGGTGTCTATAAAAACAGCAGTATCAGCCACCTTTTGGATTAAGCTTTCTGTAGTTGTAAAACCAGGGGAAAGATAAGTGCAATGTTTGGTTAGTCTCTGCACCATATACAACCCCCCAACATGGTCAAACAGAAGAGGTAAAACTGCTTAATATTCCATGAATTGCTTTTGTTCAACACAAATATTCTCACCCACCGTTTGAAGAGTGGCTTTTACCTGTCTGAAATGCTGGGAGGTCTAATTCATTATAAAATCTGAGATTTTCCCCATTGTATAGATTAGTCTTAAAGTCCATACAGCAGGGACCCCAATACCACCTAAGGCCTCCAGAAACCCCACTTTGCTCAGTGGAAACTAAGTTATCTACTATTTTGAGGTTGGTACTAATTTCAGTTATTGACCACTTTGACCTCTGATAACGAGAGGGATTATGGGAACTTTTAGGCAACGCTATTTGGAAGGCCGGACTGAGCCAGCCAATTAGCAAGATCTGAACCAGTGAGGAGACACAGCAGAGTAAGGAAATCCTCAGCTGACCCAATACGGGCCCTCAGGGACTGGGCAAGAGGACAACTTAGTGCCATTTGAGCAGAGGTCCATTAAATCTGTCCTGCCATAAGCCTGCCTAGCTCTTGAACAAGATCTAGTGGGAAACTTACTTTTTTGCAATCTTTTTATAGCATGCTGTAAGGGAGCATAACCGCATTTAGTGCAAAGGGACCTTACTCAATTTAAATTTAATCCAGGAACATTATGCACGCAATGATTCACTCCTTCATAGGTAGTCCCCAGGTCTCAGGCATGTGACAAGTGGGAGCACAATATACCTTTGGCGGGTAACTCTCATATAGGTTTTCTATATATGGTAGTAATCAGGTTATGAATTGAAAAGACCAGGGTTCTGTTACCAGTGAGTATAGGAAAGGAAGTATTGGTGATGTCTAGAATATCAAGGATAGCTTTCCACTCTGCCTTTGGGGTTTCAGGATGACTCTCCTTGGGAACACCAGGAGGCAATGGCATCGATGTTTCCGGATTGGAACGCCATTAGCCCACAAACCCAGCAATTGCTCAGTTTTCTTGCTAAAGAATAATAAACATTTGCTAAAGCCATCCACAGATTATCATCTCATGGGTTTTTCTGCAATGAAAAGGAAGGGATTAGAACAGCAGGAAATAGGGGAGAAAGGAAAAAAGATAATGCTTTCCTAATGGCAGAGATGTCTTGATCCACAGTTTGGGGCATGCTGCCCACATCTAGGCTGCTCTCCGTTTGTGGGGAAAAATGACCCAGTTAATTCAAGTTGTATATCTTAACAATTTCAGTACTGGCTGACTTAGCATGAAAATCCGCCAAATCATTTTGTTTGGTATTTCATTACTTTTTGTTCCACTTGATATTGGGTTAGCAGTTTTTTGAACATTCAGTTCTGGGATTTCTTACTCATCCAATGGTATGATCTTAAAGTTATATTATAGAAACCTGTGTTTGTCAGAATCCTTTCCATGAATCTTCTTGAAGATGCAACATTTTAGGCTTATACTTGCTCAGAAAAGTATCAGTGTAAACAATTAGCTCTCTGTCAATGACAAAGCTTAAAATGACCATAGTACCACTCACATTGTAGTAGGTGAGTAGCGTATGCAGTGTGGACATTCTGGACAAAAGGGTGATTCACATCCCAGGTGGGACAGAGTGGGTTGCCTCGAGGTATTATCATGCTACCCAGAATGGTGCACAATTTAAAACTCATGGTTGTTTCTTTCTGGAACTTGCCATTTAATATTTTCAGACCACTGTTGTCCATGGAGAATTGAAACCATGGAAAGCGAAATGGATGATAATGAACAGTATGATTCTGGTTGAGATGCCAGGGAGAAGTGGTCAGACTGAACGCTATGTGGGTGGAGGTGACATTAGAAATATTTAAGCACCTGCACTGTTTAGGGCACCAACCAATCAGAGCAGTCCTTGGCTGGGCCACGGGTTAGCCCTTTGTTGCTGAGTCCTGGGAAGGTGAAAGGGCAGCCTAGGGAGGAGGGTCTTGGGGAAGGCGGCTACTTATCAGTCTGGTGTGTGAGTGTTTAACAGTTTGACCACTGAGGTCTGTGCTGACTCACGTAACCCAGGGTGTGGGTACGCTTGGCAGCTGCGAGAGAAGTATGGGGATGTCTTCATGGTATACCTGGGACGGAGGCCCGCGGTCATGCTGTGTGGGATAGAGGCCATAAAGGAGGCCCTGGTGGACCAGGCTGAGGACTTCTCTGGCCGGGGCAAAATCGCCATGGTGGAGCCAGTCTTCCAGCAGTATGGTGAGAGCCTCCAAGGCACTGGCAGGGCCGGGCGGAGGATGGTCCAGGGAAGGGGGAAATATGAGTGAAGAAGGACCCAGAGCCTCTCTCCGATGTCCTCTGCAATGCGCACCTCCCCGCACCCCAGGCGTGATCTTTTCCAACGGGAACCGCTGGAAGACCCTCCGGCGATTTTCTCTGGCCACCATGAGGGACTTCGGGATGGGGAAGCGGAGCGTGGAGGAGCGGATTCAGGAGGAGGCTCAGTGCCTGGTGGAGGAGCTGCGGAGATCCAAGGGTGAGTCCTGGAGTGGCAGGAAGGACAGCGAAACAGAGAGAGATGCGGGCGAACAGCGATAGAGAGGCAGACAGGTGTCCATGGGCAGGGCCAGAGCCAACAAGGCTGAGAGACCATCGGGCAGAGGGGCAGGGAGAGAGGGAGAGACAGGGGACTGGCAAGGGACAGAGATGGGTAGGCGAGAAACATGGAGAGCCTAGGAAAGAGGGCGATGTGGGGTGTGGGGATTCTGGAACTTTCCAAACGTGTGGGGAAGACGTGTATTTAGCAAGTAGCGTGCTGTGTATTGGGCTCGGGGAAAGGAATTCATGGTTTAATTGTATCTCTCTAAGGCTAGAACAGAAATCATATAAAAGAGAGCAAAAATAGGAAAGGGAAAACTGCAGACAATTTGAAGACAGGGAAAAGTTTTCCTTTCCTTTGGTGACGAGCTGATGAGCTGCCCGTGAGCAGAGCCGGGTGGGCGTTCTGCTCTCGGCCGGGCGGCCGGGGTGTCAGGGCAGCACTTTTGGTTGCTCTTTAATTCTGCATAACTGGGTATTTATGGGACATACCGGTGACAGGGTCCTTTCTTAGCACCTCTATTGAAATTATGCCCGGTCTTAACCATGTCTCTTATGAAACTTTTCGAGAGATTTTGGGAGCAAGAGGTTACAGAGACAGAGGGATCGAGAAGAAAGACAGGACGAGACAGAGACACAGGTAGAGAGTCAGGAAAGGAGAAAGAGATGGCGATACAGGGACCAAAAGAAAGAGAAAGGCACGTAGAGACGTGCACAGACACACAAGGAGAGAGACTCAAGGAGGCACAAAGAAACGAAGGCAGACAGAAATGGAGGCTGGGAAAATCAGAGACTCAGACATACAAGGCTCAGGAAAAGGTCTGCAAAGGAAGGAGAGAAGACAGACAGGTGAGACCCAGAGAGAGAGGCCACAGCAACCTGGTGTTCTCAGGCGCTCACAGCCCAGTGTCAGTGCACCGTGGCCAGGCTGAGCCTGTGTGCACAGACGCCAACTAAGACGTGCAGAGCAACTCCTGATGCCCAGAGAGCCCATGTGTAGAAAGAGCTTTGAAAGGGGGAGTCACAGTAGGGACAGAGAGATCAGGGCTTTCTGATTTGCACAAGCAATCGCCTGAACACCTACTCTGCCACACCCCTGCCCCTGGGACTTAAAACCCTCTTATCTACAGGTGCAGGGTGAGGACAACTGCACACACCCTGTAGCTGGACTGCCTACATTGGATTCTTGCCTCTCGTAATGAATAGCTGTGTGATCTCGGTCAAATTACTTAAAGTCTCTGTTTTCGCAGCTATAAAATGGGGAGAATAGTAGAATTTTATCTGCTTCTCAATGTTGCAGTGAGAGTAGGAAGAGTGATATCTGAAGTGCTTAGAATGGGGCCCGACACACAACGGGAGTGAGTGTTGGCCGTGCTGTTTTCTTATCTTTATCATGGTTGAGCAATGCTGGACAGTGACACAGAGATGAGGGGGGACAGCCAGAGGTCCCCAGCCTCTGAGTCCCTGTCTTTTGACCTGCCATTTCCTCCTCCTCCTCCTCCCAGGAGCCCTCCTGGACCCCACCTTCATCTTCCAGTGCATCACCGCCAACATCATCTGCTCCATTGTGTTTGGAAAACGCTTCCACTACAAAGATGAAGAATTCCTGAGGCTGCTGGACCTGTTCTACCAGTCTTTTGCACTGGTCAGCTCTTTCTCTGGCCAGGTCAGAGAGATGGAGAGGGACAGGGAGGGGGGATGAGGTGACATCCAGGGCAGGGGAAAAGGATGATCCTTTTGGGGGTCCCAGAAATGCAGCTTCTCCTGGAAGAAAGGCAGGGACACGTGGAGAGATGGGGTCACTGAGGCCTGGGGACAGGGACAGACATATTGAGAGAAAGGATGGGGGGATGGGAGGCAGAAATAGGGACTCAGAGGAAAACTAAGCAAATGAGGGTTTAGGATAGAGATAAGTGAGTGACAACAGGACAAGGAAGGGCAGCGATAAGGGAATCCTGAGAAACTGAGTTGACACTAACAGGTTGGGGGAGGGGCTGGGTGTGAGGGAGACAGAGGGAGACTAAGTCACACTTTCAGCCTCTCTGCTCCTCTAGGCCCTGACTCCTGTGTCGTTGCTTCTCTTTCCTAGGTAAAGCCCCTCACCTGAGGAAATTCAAGGGTGTATCACAATAGGGAACCACATTTCTTCCATTATTCCCATTTCTCCTTCTCCCTTTGTGTGCATTTCTTTGAAGAACTTTTCTCAGATCATAAAGTACTATGCTGCTCTTTGAAAACAAATAATAACGTTTCTCTAATTGACTAGCCTGGAAATATTCTTTTTTTCTTTTTTCTTTTTGAGACAGAGTCTCGCTTTTGTTGCCCAGGCTAGAGTGAGTGCCGTGGCGTCACCCTAGCTCACAGCAACCTCAAACTCCTGGGCTCAAGGATCCTCCTGCCTCAGCCTCCTGAGTAGCTGGGACCACGGGCATGCGCCACCATGCCCGGCTAATTTTTCTATATATATTAGTTGGCCAATTAATTCCTTTCTATTTATAGTAGATACAGGTCTCTTGCTCAGGCTGGTTTCGAACTGCTGACCTTTGAGCAATCCGCCCGCCTTGCCCTCCCAGAGTGCTAGGATTACAGGCGTGAGCCACCGCGCCCGGCCGTGGAAATATTCCTACTGCACATTAAGTTTAAGAATGTGAAGCGCATGCAGAGCAGGAGGTGTAACTATCGTTCTTGAGCAGGGGTGTGTCCGATTCCCACGTGGGACTGTCACAAATGTGGGTTCCCAGCACGTCCTAATGCAGGGTCTGATCTCAAAGGCTGGGATGGGGTCCCCAGGGAGTACTGGGGTCAACCCCACAGAGGATTCCGATGTTCCCCTCCCTTGGAGAACCATGGAGACAGGAAGGTCTGGACGGAGATCCAGCAAACACTTAACAATGGTTATCTCTAGAGGGAGGGATTAAGAAGGAATTTTACTTCTTATGATATACATTTTTGCATTGTTTGCCATTGTTTGCAAGAGGTTAGGTATTGTATTTACGATCAGCTAAGGCAATAGAAATGTGCTCCAAAATAAATTAATACTCCTAAGTGATTGACAGGTGCGTCTTGTGTGAGCATCGTTTTACCAAGGCCTGACACAGTGAGGGAGATGAGGAGGGAGGAGGAAGCAGAGAACAGAATGAGAAGAACAAAGGAACAGGCTGAGGTAGACAATGAGCAGCACAGAGAGATGATATGAAAAGGGAGACAGAGAGATAAAGAGAGGGAGAGAGGAGAGAGACAGGGAGGCGTGGCAGAGAGCAAAGAAAAGACACAAGGATGAGGGAGCAAGAGGCAGCAAGAGATAATGTAGAAGAGATCAAAGGAGACATGGGGTCAGTGAGTGAGGGGCTGAGAGAGAGGAGACAGGAACAGACACAGAGACTGAGAGGTTCCCCATAGAGGATTTGGGATGTGGGAGGGTCGCCCTCTCTCTGTCGCCTGCCCCAGGCTGACCTCACTGGCCCTCTGTCTTGCAGCTGTTTGAGCTCTTCTCTGACTTCTTGAAGTTCTTTTCCGGCACGCACAGGCAGGTCTGCAAAAACCTGCGGGAAATCAGTGCCTTCATTGCCCGCAGCGTGGAAGAGCACCGGGAAACCCTGGACCCCAGTGCCCCCCGGGACCTCATAGATGCCTACCTGCTGCGCATGGAAAAAG
>VSMD01140717.1:0-32467 GCA_008750895.1 Mirza zaza
CCTCTCATCCTCCCTCCTTCTCCCTCCCCCTCCTCTTCCCCTCCCTCCATCCTCCTCCTCCCCCTCTGCCCCCTCATTTCTCTCCACCCCACCCCCGTTCCTCGCACACATGACATTCCGTCGCAGATTTTCCAGTGTGTTTCGTCCGAGTTCACTTGATTTCTTCAGAAACGAGCCGGACGGGGATATGAAAGCAAATGAGCCGTTTTCCAGATCAAAAGTAGCACCCACATGGCAGCAAGTGGAATATTCTAGAAGGTTGTGGGTGCTTTCCGCAAAGGAAGGGGGGAGTCCAGAAGCCCCAGTTCCTGGAGAACGCTTTTCTGACAGCTGTGAGCAATTTACAAACCCCCCCCCCCAAAAGAAAAAAAAAATGACTAAGAGAGAGCCTTTGTGCTGGACAACATCTCAGGGTAAATTTTCCAAGCAAATAAATTCTAATAGTGGGACGGGGCGCGGTGGCTCACGCCCATCATCCCGGCACTCTGGGAGGCCGAGGCGGGAGGATCACTCAAGGTCAGGAGTTCGAGACCAGCGTGAGCAAGAGCGAGACCAGTCTCTACTAAAATTGGAAAGAAACTAATTGGCCAACTAAACATATATATAGAAAAAAAAATTAGCCGGGCATGGTGGCGCATGCCTGTAGTCCCAGCTACTCGGGAGGCTGAGGCAGGAGGATTGCTTGAGCCCAGGAGTTGGAGGTTTCTGTGAGCGAGGCTGACACCACGGCACTCACTCTAGCCTGGGCAACAAAGTGAGACTCTGTCTCAAAACAAACAAAAACTTCTAGGAGTGAATTAAGTCCGACTGTACATTTCTACGCGGAAACCCTGAGAGAAGGCTCAAAAGCAGTCAGACGTCCGACCCCAGCGCTCGTGTTTGTCCGTGCTTGATAAGAAGACCCAGGAAGAGGCAGAGTCACAAGCGACACGCTAGCAAGAGCGGAAGACCACAGTGGGAACTGAGCACTCCCGTGTCGCTGCTGCTCACTCGGGGGACTGTTCACAGTCTGCAAGGGGAACCTGCCAAAGTCTCGCACCTTCTTGACCCGAGAGGGCGCCGATGGTTTACAGTCTGCAGACAGGCGCCCGCTGACATGGGGACAGCTGCTGTCTGCCAGGAACAGTCCAGGGACCCAAGGGAGGAACTCTGAAAGAGACCGAAAAGGCCGGGCGTGGTGGCTCACGCCTGTAATCCTAGCACTCCGGGAAGTCGAGGAGGGAGGATCGCTTGAGGTCAGGAGTTCAAGACCAGCCTGAGCAAGAGCCAGACCCCGTCTCTGCCAAAAATGGAAAGAAATTAATTGGCCAACTAAAAATATATAGAAAAAAAATGAGCCGGGCATGGTGGCTCATGCCTGTAGTCCCAGCTACTCCGGAGGCTGAGGCAGGAGGATCACTTGAGCCCAGGAGTTGGAGGTTGCTGTGAGCGAGGCTGACGCCACGGCACTTTGGCTCGGGCAACAGAGTGAGACTCAGTCTCAAAAAGAAAAAAGAGGCTGGACGCGGTGGCTCACGCCTGTAATCCTAGCACTCTCGGAGGCCGAGGCGGGCGGATTGCTCAAGGTCAGGAGTTCAAAACCAGCCTGAGCAAGAGCGAGACCCCGTCTCTACTATAAAAATAGAAATTAATTGGCCAACTAATATATATATATATATATATATATATATATATATATATAAAAATGAGCCAGGCATGGTGGCACATGCCTGTAGTCCCAGCACTCTGGGAGGCCGAGGTAGGAGGATCGCTGAAGGCCAGGAGTTTGAAACCAGCCTGAGCAAGAGCGAGACCCCGTCTCTACTGTAAATAGAAAGAAATTAATTGGCCTACTAATATATATATACACACACACACACAAAAAAAAAATTAGCCGGGCATGGTGGCGCATGCCTGTAGTCCCAGCTACTCGGGAGGCTGAGGCAGCAGGATTGCTTGAGCCCAGGAGTTGGAGGTTGCTGTGAGCTAGGCTGACGCCACGGCACTCACTCTAGCCTGGGCAACAAAGCGAGACTCTGTCTCAAAAAAAAAGAAGAAGAAGAAAGAGACCGAGAGTGTCTTGGGGAGCATCGGGGTGACAGCGGGGCTGTGGCCGTGTTGGGGCAGGGACGGCGGCCACAGTGGCCAGTGAGGGCGTTGACATGAGGCCGCACGGCCGGCGCGAGGGGTCTCAGTGCAAGGAAAGGAGCCACAGAGGCCCTGCGGGACGCACTTTGGGGCCAGCAGCGCGGGAAGGACAGCCGGAGGGGCGAGCGCGCCACCCTCCCGGCCCCCTGTCTTCCCGCCGCCTCGGCGAGTCACGCAGGCGGCCGGGCTGCCGATAAAGCCACTGGCCGCCGTCAGCCCCTGCAGGTGCGCAGGCAAGAGCCGGGCTGGGCCTCTGCCCTGGGAGGCCGGGAGGCCGGGCGTGCCCGGGCACATTGCTGGGACGCCGACGGTTCGGCCTGGGGAGCTGGGAGCCACCAGGTCACCGTGCGCCGTGGGTGGCGGTGCAGCCATGCTGCCCTTTGACACGACTCCCCGCCGGCCCCTGGAGTCGCTGCCACCACGCGGGGCGCAGAGACGTGGGAGCGAGGGGCTCGCCCGGCCTCCCGCTGGCTGGAAATAGCGCGTCAGTGTCACTGGCGGGTGTCCCAGCCCGGCTGGCCCTCGCCCCGCCCTCCGTTCGTAGGTGGCAGCTGCACGAAGCAGTAGACGCTCGAGTTCCCCACCCAGCCTTCAGCGCAGCGCGATGACGTCCCCCGTCCCCATGGAGCACGCGATAAAGCGAGGCGCTTGGCATCTGGAGCCCAGCCCGCTGGCCCGCCCTGCTCCCTGCGAGTGTCCCACGCCCCGCCCCCGTGGAGGGTGCTGCGTGGTGACAGCGAGTGGAGCAGGGCCACCGTGTCCGCCCCAGGGACTGGATGAGCGGGAGCAGAGCGCTGGGGGCGGCGGGAGTCAGGCGTACCAGAGTTGCTCCCTGGGCGGCAGGACACCAGGCCCGGCACAGACCGTGACGCCCGCCGGCTACGCGTGGGTGTCGCCCGGGACACCAGTTGTCCCCAGGGGCTGTTCTCATGGAAGGATGCGAGTGCGCCCTTGCAGTTGGTGAGGAAGATTTGCACATGGGCTCGTTCCCTCCAGCCAGGCGGGTTTTGCTGGTACGCCCCCAACGCGCCCTTCCTGCGCCCGCAGCTCGCCTCCTTCTTCGCCCCCTCTTGTCCCTCAGTTGCAGACGCCCTGACTGCCGTCGTCACCCCCTTATTCCTCGTTCACTCTAACTGCCGCCCGTGTCTGATGGAGCCAGACGGGGGCGTCCCGCGCTCCTGAGGAAGGTGTCACCAACACGACGCGCTCACCCGGCAAAGGCTCGGAATGTGACAGCCGTCTTTACGAAGTACATGCGTGTATTCGGAATTCTTCAAGACCTGTCGCTTTAAAATGAAGCTTGCTAGGGAATGGGAGAGGGAGGAGAAGATGCCACTGTCCAGGTGTAGTCACTTGGATTTAAAGGTTGAACAGGTGCACAAGCCTCTGGGCTGTCACCTTTCACGGGCCCTCTCTCTCTCTCTCTCTCTCTCTCTCTCTCTCTCTCTCTCTCTCTCTCTCGCTCTGCGCAGCCTCAGTTTTACCAGCTGTAAAATGGGGACAGTGAACCAAAGGGTCTCTCGTGCCATTTTTAGCTCTATAATTCCACGAAGCCCTGTTCAGAGTGGCGACAGGAGGTCATGAGATACAGACGGGCAGGTGTGGCCTTGGGGTCTGTGTTGGGAGCCAGGACGCGGTGGGGGGAGGGACCAAGCGAGCAATCTAGTCAATCCTGGGGTCAGAGTTCGAGGACAGGTTAGGAAAATGGGGGATTTGGCAAGGAGGAAGGAATTTGGAGAATCTTGCACGTGGCAGGTGATCTCTTCCCCAGTTGAGAGATGAGGCTGCGTGGCATCTTTGTTCCCCACGGTGACAATGCTGTGCCCTCTCACCTCCTCGTGACTCTTACAAGCCGGTGAGAAAGATACCATCTTCCTGTCACTTCTTTCTCAGCGTGTCTGCGCAGGGCTGGCCCTGAGTTGAAACCGTTTCAGTGCAGATAAATTGGCCGGCGTGTCAACCCGCCAGACGGTGAAGCTTAGACGGGACGGTGTCGTGCGTGAAGCGGCTTGTCCGTGAGGGTGTGTGTGTGCGCGCGCGCGCAAAGGTAGATTTATTTTTTTATGGAACAGCAGCAAAGACCTTTGGAAAGATACTTTAGTAGGCTTAAAGCAAGAAAAAAATGATTGCATAAAAGTATTAAAAGATCCAACTTGAATACTCATGGAAGTCCAGAAAAGAATAGAAGGAAACCGATGAAAATGACTAAGATCTCAGGGAGAGCAACCTTGGGCAAAGAATTTAAAAAATAAATGAATAAAAAGTTGCTAAAACTTCCCATCCGTAAGCCCTGGGAACGCTCTGGTGTATTTCTTAGCTGATCGAAACTGCAGAGGAAGTTGCCTAAGCAGATGTCGTCAGCAGCTTGGATGCTGATTTGGGGAAAAGGGCGAGTTTTCCCGATTGTTCTGTATTAGGAGTCTGGAACGGCTGGCCCTGGCCTTGTCCAGCACAGACAGCCGGTCCCACCTTTCTCTTCTGTGACCTCTGTTTTCCTCGACCTGCCAGCCCCAGGTGCCCAGGGCCCTGGGCCGTGCGCGCCCCACTCCAAGGTGTGCCCTCTGCTTTGTCACCGTCCCTGTGGGTGCCCGGGTGACACTTCGCCTGGGGCCCAGAATGACTTGAAAGAATGATTGTGCAGCTGCCCTGGCTGGAAATTTCATCAGAAACGGGTGTGGTTCTCCCTGCTGGCACGAGCCCGTCTTTGTTACGCTGTGTCATCCAAGAACAGCTATGCCGCGTCTGGGAAGGGTCATTGGTCATTCCAGCCCAGCTGAAGATTATATAATATGGCCTGTTTGGGTAATGTCACTCAGAGCTCAGAAGCAGAACCAGACTGACACCTTAATTTGTGCACAGTTTGGACAGCCTTCGTGTGGCTTAGTTGGTAAAAGAGAAATCGGTATCTCTATAGAGTTTTATCCCGGCCTGCCTGGTGCGGTGGCTCACGCCTGTCATCCTAGCACTCTGGGAGGCCGAGGCGGGCGGATCGCTCAAGACCAGGAGTTCGAGACCAGCCTGAGCAAGAGCGAGACCCCATCTCTACTATAAATAGAAAGAAATTAATTGGCCAACTAAAAATATATAGAAAAAATTAGCCAGGCGTGGTGGCGCATGCCTGTGGTCCCAGCTACTTGGGAGGCTGAGGCAGGAGGATCGCTCAAGCCCGGGAGTTGGAGGTTGCTGTGAGCGAGGCTGACACCACGGCACTCTAGCCCAGGCAACAGAGTGAGACTCTGTCACACACACAAAAAAAAATTAATTGAAAAAATAAAGTTTTAGCCCAGAGCAAGGAGGAACTAACTTTACATAGCAGACGAGCACTAAGTCTGGAGTCACTGTGTGCATTGCAGTGCTGTGACTCTATGCTTAGCTTTGTGACTTTGGGCACATGACATACGGATTTATAATACTTCCGAATAACACTGGCCAGTTTATGGGACACTTTGTCATGGCCATTTGATCCTTACATTAACCCAGTGAGGTAGGTGGCTGGTGATCTCTTTGGGGGAGGAAAAAAAGGAAACAGGGACCAGGTTGGTCACCTGAGTCACTCATTGTCCCGCATACACCTTGGAGAGTCACAGTCTGAACTCCCGCTTGTGATTCCAAGTCAGTCCTCTTTCTACTGGCACATGAACGTCACAAGGCTGCTGTAGAAATTTACAGAATCTATGAAATACAGGGATAGTTTATGTAGTTTGAGTTTACTATACTTTGAGGACAGAGAGAGCTGAATCCTTTTTTTTTTTTTTTTTTTTTGAGACAGAGTCTCACTCTGTTCCCCAGGCTAGAGTGAGTGCCGTGGCGTCAGCCTCGCTCACAGCAACCTCCAACTCCTGGGCTCAAGCGATCCTCCTGCCTCAGCCTCCCGAGTAGCTGGGACTACAGGCATGCGCCACCATGCCCGCTTCATTTTTTCTATATATTTTTAGTTGGCCAATTAATTTCTATTTTTTTTTAGTGGAGACAGGGTCTCAGTCTTGCTCAGGTTGGTTCCAAACTCCTGACCTTGAGCGATCCTCCCGCCTCGGACTCCCAGAGTGCCAGGGTTACAGGCGTGAGCCACCGCGCCCGGCCTGAATCCTTGAATTTGGGACTGGCCAGCAAGTTCCAAGTGTGAAATTTTTTTTCTTCTAATGAGTAGACTTTATTTTTAGAGCAGTTATAGGTTTACAAAAAAATGAGGCCGAAGAGTGCGGAGTTCTCATACAGCCCCTGTGTTTCTGCTCCCCCACTTCCCCGTCCCTGAGGCTGTGCGTTGTGTCGGGCGGTCACAGTGCGTGTGCCCGTGCGGGATGCCTTATCGTTACTTAAAGCCCAGAGTTTACCTTCGGGTTCGCCCTTTGTGTGACACATTTTCTGGGTTTGGACAGATGCCCAGTGCCACGTACGCACCGTTACAGTGTCACCCGGAACAGTGCCACTGCCCTGAAGCTCCTGTGTCCTCTGCCTGTCCCTCCCTGCCTCCCTCCCTCCCTCCGGGCCTCCGCCAGCCACTGGTCTCCCTGTGCCCAAAGTCGGGGTCTATTATTTTTTTTTAGGTTTTTTTCTTTTAACGTATGACAGGCGTTGCGAATGGCAACCTCAGAGTCGTTGAACATAGTTGAAGATAATTATCACCGTTTTTCACCCGGACCAGCAGCTTCTGGTGTATCTGGGGGGGATGTTGCTACGATCTTAGTGAAATGAGCTTTAAAGAGTCTTTTCTTCCTTCTCAACGGAAATGGCCACCCCGGCTCGGCACGTCCGCGGGTGATTGCGACTGTCCTGTATTCCCGCTTCAGGAACGTTACGCGTCAGCCCAGCCCTCCCCCGCGCCAGGCTCCGTGGGAGGCTTTGCGCGCGAGGCCAGCCTCTGCTCCAAGCCCAGCCCGGTGCCCTCCGGTCACCCTGTCCCCTAGGCAGCCCAGGACATTCTGGGACCAACCTCAGCTGCAAGGAGGTCTTTGCTTCCTCGACTCTTCCCCGAGGGAGTCTCCAGCGTGGAGAAGCACCAAGGCCCCTTGTTTTTTTTTTCTAGAACTCTCTTCTCTCCCGTTTCTTCCCTCCCTCCCCCCCGCCCCCCACCCCACAGCCCTCGCCGTCTGAGCTGGCTGGGAAGGGACAGAGGATTCGGCGACAGGTGTTGGTTGTTGAGGTGGTCAGTGGCTGGGGAGGGGGTGGGCTCTCCGCCTTCTCAGAACAGCGTCTGCGTTGAACGTGGGGAGGAAACACCCCGCTTCTCAGAAGGATTAGCGTTTGCATCATGCCATCCAGCTTCCTCCTCCGCGTGTGCGCCTGTCTGTGCGTGTGTCTCTCTGTCTCACACACATGCACACCCCCCCCTCCTTCCAGAACATTCCAAGGGCTGCTCAGCGCCACCCCGTGTCTGGGACAGCAGCGTCCGCTCTCACGGGACTTTTCCAGCTTCACCTAGAAAAGAACCAACCAGAACCGTATGCTCGTGGCCAGCCGCTTCCGGCTGTGGCTTCGGTCGCTTGTCTGAGCGACAGGCGGCCCCCGTGTGGCGCGCGGGAACGGCCCGCTGGTCTGCGGGGCCTCGGCCTCGGCATGGACAGGCGGCTGCAGGGGCGGCCGGGGGCGCGGGCAGGGGCGGCCCAGCCCCGAGTGGGTGGCAGGTGCAGCGGCACAGGCTCGGCGACCCCACAGCCTCTTCCCCCGGCCCTCCCGACCACACACGCGCACGCCCCCCCAGCTGAATTCACACACACACCCCCCGCCCGACCACACACACACACGCCACTCAAGCTGAACTCACACTCACACACCCCCGAGCTGAACTCACACACACACACACACACACACACACACAGAGTCATTGTTGAAGATGCCTTTCCCAAAAATGCACTAGAAGCCGAGACACTGAGACCTGTTTTTGATTTTTTTCTGAGACAGAGTCTCACTCTGTTGTCCAGGCTAGAGTGCCGTGGCGTCAGCCTCGCTCACAGCAACGTCAGACTCCTGGCCTCAAGTGATCCTCCTGCCTCAGCCTCCTCCCTAGTAGCTGGGACTACAGGCGGCAGGTGCCACCATGCCCGGCTAATTTTTTTCTATATATTTTTAGTTGGCCAATTCATTTCTTTCTATTTTTTGGAAGAGACAGGGTCTTGCTCTTGCTCTGGCTGGTTTCGAACTCCTGACCTCGAGCAATCCTCCCGCCTCGGCCTCCCAGAGTGTCTGGGATGACAGGCGTGGGCCACTGCGCCCGGCCTGCTTTTGATCTGGAATACACACACAGGCAGGATTCTGCAGATGCTTCTAGACCTCAGACTGGCTGGCTGAGAGCCGCGGCCGACCGGCTCGCTGGCTGTAACTCCACACTCGAGCGAGGTCAGCGTTTTGTGCGAAGGTCTTAACTACAGAGAAAGTAATTGGATTCGGGTGTCCTCTCTCTCTGCTCTCGTTCCAGTAATTGGGGTAGTCCAGACATTCTCATTTTGAGATTTAGATTCTCTCTGCAGAGGAGGTCCTGTTGGTGAGGACCCTCACTCCACCTTGGAGCTTACCCAATTGCACAGGGGGCAGAAGCTTCTGGAAATTGAGAGAACAGTTTGGCTAGAGTCGCTCTCTGATTTTAACTGCGAGGTGCTCCTTGGTGATTTGAGAGTTGGCTTCACAGCCCACGACGATTATTTAATTAAAACAGGGACAACACCCAGAATCTCAAATTGGGGGAACCCACCCAGAAAAGGTGACAGTGCTTTGCCACCTGGGGTGTTTGAATTCTCTGCAGTGGAGCCTGTTCCCTGTGGTTTAGGATTTCAGTAGGGGGGTCCCTGCTAGCCCAGCTTTTTATTTTTTTATTTTTTGCGACAGGCCTCACTTTGTTGCCCAGGCTAGAGGGAGTGCCGTGGCGTCAGCCTAGCTCACAGCAACCTCAAACTCCTGGGCTCCAGCGATCCTCCTGCCTCAGCCTCCCAAGTAGCTGGGACTACAGGCATGCGCCACCATGCCCGGCTCATTTTTTATCTATATATTTTTTAGTTGGCCAATTAATTTCTTTCTATTTTTAATAGAGACGGGTCTTGCTCTTGCTCAGGCTGGTCTCCAACTCCAGACTTCAAGCAGTCCTCCCGCCTCGGCCTCCCAGAGTGCTGGAATGACAGGTGTGAGCCACCGTGCCCGGCCTAGTTTGACAGTTCAAATGGGACTTTTCTTTCCTCCTCAATTTTTTTCTCCTCCTCCGGGGTCAGTTTGCAAAAAAAAAAAAAAACGCGTAGCAGCTGATGCACACGTCGGGCCTTCTGCTGGGTGCTCTCTCTGCAGCCGCGCTCGGGGCCGTCGGCCCTCGTGGGGGGGTGATCGCCCACCCTGCGTGCCACCTTCTGGAAAATAGGGTCATTCCCCCGGTAGAGGTGACGCCGAGTGCACAGTGGGAGCGCCCAGCTGGGTCTGAAGGATGGACGCAGGGCGGCGAGTACAATCAGGATGGGTCAAGCCAGTCATTTCGAGATGGGACGTTGTTGTCGCCTGATCTGTCGCCTGTTGCTGTGTGGCGGGGAGTCCATGAACACGGCTGTGGGCTGACACGTGAAGGCACAGTGAACGCAGTGTCCCTCTCAGGGCGCAGGAAGGTGAGGCCATCGCCGCTGTCCCGTGGCAGGTGTCCTGAGCGAGTCAGGTGTGCCACGTGCACGTTGTTCTCTGGGCCCGTGCAGAAACACAGGGGAGTAGCACCCCTTGCGCCACCACCCACCCTGCGTCCGCTGTGTTCTTGTCGCTACGCTGAGGTGATCCCAGTCTCACGGTGACGACAGGCATGACTTCCTACCTGCCGGGCCCGCCAAGTGTCAGCACACACGCTAAAGCACATGTGACACCGCGTTGCCAGCGTGGCCCGCCACCTTTGTGATGAGTCCCAGCTCGCTCTCACCTGGCTTCTCGAGCGCCTGGGGTCAAGACATGGTTTGATGATCTCACCTGATTACTCATATTTAGACATAGCTCGTGGAATTTGTTTTCTCTTTTGTTTCTTTTTTTCGGAGACAGAGTCTCACTCTGTTGCCCGGGCTAGAGTGAGTGCCGTGGCGTCAGCCTCACTCACAGCAACCTCAAACTCCTGGCCTCAAGCGATCCTCCTGCCTCAGCCTCCCAGGGTGCTAGGATTACAGGCGTGAGCCACCACGCCCGGCTTGTTTTTTATTTTCAATATGTGGAAGCCTCCAAGTATATACAGCAGGGGTTGGCAAACCCCTGGCCCGTGGGACAACCCAGGCTGCTGCCAGCATTTGTCAGTCAGGTTTTATTGGAACACACCGTACCTGTTCATTCATGTCTTGTCCATGGCCATTTAGGGGCTACAATAGCAGAATAGTTGAGTTAAGAGACCTGTGATCCACAAAGCCCAAAATATTTACTATCAGAAAATAGACCAAGTACCCCCATAATATGCTGAAATAAAAAAATAAATAAATAAATATATATAAATAAAATAAAATATCATTAATACACAAGCTAGAAGATATGGGGATATCCCCACTAGAAATGTTTTATTTATGTTTTTTTTATTTATTTTTTTTATTACTTTTTTTCTTTGCCTGTAAGGGGAGTTAATACAGTTGTGTATAAATGTTTTAAAATGTATTTTAGGCCAGACGAGGTGGCTCACGCCTGTAATCCCAGCACTCTGGGAGGCCGAGGCGGGTGGATTGCTCGAGGTCAGGAGTCCGAGACCAGCCTGAGCAAGAGCGACACCCCGTCTCTACTATAAATAGAAAGAAATGAATTGGCCAACTAAAAATATATAGAGAAAAAATCAGCCAGGCAAGGTGGCGCATGCCTGTAGTCCCAGCTACTCGGGAGGCTGAGGCAGGAGGATCGCTTGAGCCCAGGAGTTGGAGGTTGCTGTGAGCTAGGCTGACACCACGGCACTCACTCTAGCCCGGGCAACAGAGTGAGACTCTGAAATAAATAAATAAATAAATAAGTAAGTAAGTAAAGTAACTCCCACTTTTTTTTAATGTGGACCCTAGGAGAGAAATCTCGACTGGTTCCCGAGGATGAGGGCCATGTCCCTGGTGAGCAGCGACTCGGAGGGGGAGCAGAACGAGCTGCGGAACCTGCAGGAGAAGCTGGAGTCCACCATGAAGCTCGTCACCAACCTCTCGGGCCAGCTGTCAGAGCTGAAGGATCAGGTACGGAGAGAAATCCCATCTCCTTACACACGCACACGCACGCCACTGCCATCGCGGTGGTGCTTATTTTGTGACAACTTTGGGTACTTCACTTGCATGGAACGGGGGCCCAGCCGCGGAGGACAAATTCCCGGGTCCCCCCACCTGCCCCCTCCTATGCCCTTCTACAGGGTAAGGCCACGGCGCTACTTTCAGTGCTGCTATTGGGACGTGGCTTTAATGTGAAAAACAAAACCAAAAAATGGGTCGGGCGCCGTGGTGGCTCACACCTGTCATCCTAGCACTCTAGGAGGCCAAGGCAGGAGGGTCGCGCGAGGTCAGGAGTTCGAGACCAGCCTGAGCAAGACCGAGACCCTGTCTCTGCTAAAAAATAAATAGGAAGAAATTAATTGGCCAACTGAAAATATATAGAAAAAATGAGCCGGGCATGGTAGCGCATGCCTGTAGTCCCAGCTACTTGGGAGGCTGAGGCAGGAGGATCGCTGGAGCCCAGGAGTCTGAGGTTGCTGTGAGTGAGGCTGACGCCACGGCACTCACTCTAGCCTGGGCAACAGAGTGAGACTCTGTCTCAAAAAAAAAAAAAAGGGAAAATGCAAACGACTTCAAGGAAGTGCTATTAAAAAAAAACACCACGACACAGAGAGCCAGACCCTTTCTCCACTTAGTCACTCACGGGAGATGAAAAGCTCTTTCTTGTTTTGCCTCCTGGCCCTCAGATTTGCCAAACGGTCACCCAGGATGTTGACACTGGGCATCCTGGGGTAAAGCACAGTCACGGAAACGGCCTCTTTGTTGAACCCACTTACCCCATGCGTGTGGAGCGGCAGGTTTCTGCCAAGCCCTGGGTACTCTTTTCCCACCTCCATGTGACCCCCGAACATGAGCGCCACTGTCACCAGGTGGTCATCGAGTGAGGGACGCAGCTATGTGTCAGGACTTGCACCCGGGGTGGCAGACAGACTGATCTTGGCTTTGCGACCACTTTTCTGTCGCTGACTGCCGGAGGAGATAGCCACGGGCGGATAGGGAACAGGTCAGCATTTTCTGAGGGTTTCTGAAAGCTTTTTAATCAAGTGCACGGACAAGGTCATAAATGCTGCACAGTGGCAAGCGGCCAGCACCTCTGCCCTGGAGGTAGGTCGCAGGGTGATTTGTTTGTCACTCTTGTATACACCTTAACTAGGGAAGACCTCATTCCAGAACAGACTCTTCCTGGAGTTGGTTCACAGAGCATTTTTAATAATCCTACTTTGAATTATATTTCTTTTCCAACCGAATTATTCCAAACTGAGCCCCTAAGATACCATTTGGTCTCAAGTTCTTTCCTTCTGCATGTATTTAGATGCAAATAAAAAAAAGACTGATGAGGAAAGGCATCCTTATTCATGGAGGCTGTCGGCAGCTCTGAGCCTGGTAGCTACCTAAGACGAGTAATAACCTAAATAAGTAAAACTAATGCAGATCTAACTGGATTACTTTGCTTGTTAACTTTTTACCCTTGGCTGTGAAACGTTGACAAATGTTGCCCCGGACTGCAGTGCCAGCTGTTGGAAGCCCCCCACCCCCTGCAAAATGGGAGGTGGATTTTTTAATGCATCTAGCAAGCCTTACTTCTCTTCTTCACCCGTCTGAGATAGCCGTGGCTGTAAGAATCCCCGTTAAATCAGATGTTTAAATGAGGTGCCCCAAATCCTACACACACTTGATCTAATACTGGCTTATATAAAGGGACTGTTGAGGTCACCATAAAATCTGGGGCCATTTTTCAGACACACAGATGATCTTTGTTTTGTGCCCGCAGTACAAGAGTTGCAATAGTTTGGCATTCCAGCTGCCACGCGCCAGTGCAACCAAAATTCATTCTTGCTCATTCATGACTGTTTCTCGTTATCACACTTGACGCTCTTTGGGGCATGTTTCTGTTGATATGAAAAATGGGGCGTTTCCAAGTTACTAGAGAATTTCTGAAAATGTGTCTGAAACAAACTGTGGCTGGGTGTTCTGTGGTGGGGAACCAAGCGGGCCCTTCCCTTGGGGCTCTGCCTGTTCGGTGCTAGAAGATTCTGTTGTTCTGAGTGCTGCTTCAGTGCCCACTTTGCAAACCAGCGAACCTTGGTAAAGGGGTGAGCTGACCTGAGGAATCCCAGGTGTAAGAGACACCCAGGACTTCAGATGTCATCTCCCCTCACTTTCTCGATAATGAGCAAGGAAAGCTTTTAAGAAATTTTTAAACTTTATATGACAACACCAAGGGTCAGGAGTGCTGGATCGCTGGGTCTGGGTCTTTGTTTTGTCACTGTGCTATACCATTTGCCTTTCATGGTTGATTTTTTTTTTTAAAGCCTTAAAGAATAAGAATTTAAAGTTTCAGAAGTTGCACCCTGAGTAATGGTATGGTAGATACATTCATTGCCCTTTTACCCAACCAAGCACAGTAGAGACTAGGCATCGTTTAAATCCAAGGTAGAATGGCTTCTGTGAAGCTAAAAAGTTTTGGGTTAAATATGTAAAATTTGATTACACAGGGGACTCAAAGTTCATTCAGTGACATCAGAACCAGAATGGTTTAAACTGTTTGATTCGGCCCCTAATACGTCTTTTTGTTTGTTTGTTTTAAACTTGGCAGTTGGAACCCACTGTTCAAAAAGCCCTTCCCCTGTGAATGAATTTGAAATTGAACTGTATTTTTCTTGGAAGATATTATAAGCTAAAAAGAAGCCCTGGAAACCAGTAGGACATTCTCAAAGCGCTTTTAATAGGATTGATTGAGGCGACAAATTACAGGAAAAATTCAACATAGCTGCTTTTAGAGGGTGGGGGATGGATTTGCTTCTTTCAAAAGAACTCCAGTCAGTGTTTCCTTTTGATTATATAACTTCTAACAAACCTTTAATGCCTTTAAGAACCAACTTGTTGGATGGATATGAATTTTATGAAGTTTGGTGTTATAGCAGTCTTAGAAAGTTGCTGGTTCTTAAATGGTAATTGTGAGAATTCCTGCTGAGGGGAAAAAAACTGAATTTAAAAAAGCCTCCGTGAATGATTCCATGAAGAAGAAACTCTGGGCCAGATACTGTTTTTAAGCAGCGATGACAGAATACCATTCACTGGTGAAAGTACTGGAAAGCAAAAATTGCTTCATTGCTTAGATACTTTTTAGATCTTTTGACTCAAAAACCAGCCTAATGGAGCAATGATAATTGAAACACGGATGACTTTGGTTTTAATCTTTACTGTTATTGACCTCTTTGGTTATTGTTTTCTTAAACTACCGATTTGAGGGGAAAAAGTTCCTATTAGGATATCAGCAAAATCATGGTTAGTGGTGTCAGTTTTTCTGTGGTTGCCAAGAATGGTTGGTTGGAATTGCTGTTCTAGGCCGGGCGCGGTGGCTCACGACTGTTATCCTAGCACTCTGGGAGGCTGAGGCGGGCAGATTGCTCGAGGTCAGGAGTTCGAGGCCACCCTGAGCAAGAACAAGTCCCCATTTCTACTATAAATAGAAAGAAATTAATTGGCCAACTAATATATATAGAAAAAAAAAATGAGGGCATGGTGGTGCATGCCTGTAGTCCCAGCTACTCGGGAGGCTGAGGCAGGAGGATCGCTTGAGCCCAGGAGTTGGAGGTTGCAGTGAGCTAGACTGATGCCACGGCACTCACTCTAGCCTGGGCAATAAAGCGAGACTCTGTCTCCAAAAAAAAGAATTGCTGTTCTAAGTGTTACTTAATGATGCATCTCGAAGTTTCCCCTTCCAAGACATTCTGAATACTAAATGTGATTCTCTTCCATTCTTATTCTGAGGAGGAGAACTAATGTAAGAACTTAAATTTTTTTGTGTGTCCATGTTTTCTTCATAATGCAAAAGAGCGAATATTGAGAAGGGTTAACTTTTTTGGAAATGTGCCGGGCTTCCTCTGAGACAGCGACCCTTGACCCTTGTTTGTTGTTGCCAGGAATACAAGAAGTGCCTGAAAATTCAGATCATATTAGCATGTTAAGGTGTTAGGCATTTTTTTGTTCATGCAAGAGGGTTCTCTTGTGAACATTAACTGCTTAAGGAAGGAAGGAGTAACAACAGATTAGAATAATTGCCCCAAACTGGAAAATGGAATAGGAAACAAACCTTCCTGAATGTGTCCGTGTTCCTTACCTTGTGCTGGGACTAACACATCTGCCCTGTGGGGTCCCATAATCTCACAAGAAAAAGAAGTAGACTTCTAGCAATCTAATATGGTATCAGAAGCTCAGTGACCTGAGGCATGAATAAAAGATTCATGGAGCACACAGAGGTAGGCAGGTGGTCTTGTGTGAGGTTTGAAACAAGGAAGGAGTTTAATTTCTGCAGTCTTCCAACAAGGTGACATTTGAGCTGGCAGGGAGAGGCAGGAGGGGGCTTCCCAAGAAGGGTGCACGGCCTGGTGCAGGAGTGGCAGTATGTTCTGCTCAATTCCATTCCTTCTGTCCACCAGCATTTACGACACACCTGTTGGCCAGGTACAGCTCTAGGTGCTAGGGATACAGAATAGATCCTGTTCTCTTTCTTCAAGTCCTAACACTCGGAGTGAGAGACAAGTGAGCAGATAAACGAGAAACGTGGTACGTGTGTACCAGCGGTATGATCAGATTGCCCTGGGAATGGAGAGAGAGGAGCAATTCATTCGATCTGATCTTAGGGAGAAGATGAATTACCCCACACCCCTTCTCAGAGGTGATGACATGCAGGAGCTTGGTTTCAAAGCTTGAGAAATTTTGCCAGGGGAAAGGAATAGAGCATCAGGGATCGACTCTAAGAATCTGAACAGTAGCCATACATTTCCATTAAATCAGTATAAGTAGGCCGGGCGCGGTGGCTCACGCCTGTCATCCTAGCACTCTGAGAGGCTGAGGTGGGAGCATCGCTCGAGGTCGGGAGTTCGAAACCAGCCTGAGCGAGACCCCCATCTCTACTAAAAATAGAAAGAAATGAATTGACCAGCTAAAATATATATATAGAAAAAATCAGCCGGGCATGGTGGCGCATGCCTGTAGTCCCAGCTACTCGGGAGGCTGAGGCAGGAGGATTGCTTGAGCCAGGAGTCTGAGGTTGCTGTGAGCTAGGCTGATGCCAAGGCACTCACTCTAGCCTGGGCAACAAAGCGAGACTCTGTCTCAAATAAATAAATAAAATGTACTATAAATGGGACATGTCACAGTACTCACAATAGCTGTTTCAATATTAAAACATTGAGTATAGTTACCTTAAAAATATCCATCGATTCCAATCTATCAAGAGTCCATTTTGATTCAGATGTCCAGAGAGAATACATGAAATCACATGTCATGTTTGGTTCTCCTTCCTCAGCTTAATCTGTGAATATAGTATAGTTTGTCACCTTTCCTTTAAAGATTTATCAGTCACCTAAGGAAACTCTAGAGTCTAGCTGGAACCTATGTGAGAATATGCTGAGGATACTTTGGGTCATTATTTACATTTGTTTTGATATAGGTAATAGTAACATAGTAGTGACGCCATACAGTGAAATATATAGCATGTGTGAATGTGAGTGTAAGTAGGGAGGGAGTTAAGTAGATAGAATTGAGCTAACAGAGCCAGAAATTATGTACTAATGGGCTGGGGAAACCTAAGTGGTCAGTAGTGTTGGCCTTAGTTTCTTTCTTTTCTTTTTTATTTTAGGACATGCTTAATTCTCTCTCTGCATTAAGATTTTTCTTGGCTGGGTGACGTGGCTCACGCCTATAATCCCAGCACTCTGGGAGGTCGAGGCGGGTGGATATCGCTCGAGGTCAGGAGTTTGAAACCAATCTGAGCAAGAGCGAGACCCCGTCTCTACTAAAAATATATAGAAAAAATGAGCCGGGCATGGTAGCACATGCCTGTAGTCCCAACTACTCAGGAGGATCGCCTGAGCCCAGGAGATTGAGGTTGCTGTGAGCGAGGCTGAGGCCACGGCACTCTAGCCAGGGCAACAGAGTGAGACTCTGTCTCAATAAAAAAAAAAAAGATGTGCTTACATAAAGGGTCATCTCAAATACAAGTAGTTATTTAAAACACAAGGCCAGGTGAAGTATTTCACCCTGTAGTCCCAGAGCTTTAAGAGGCCAAGGCAGGGGGATCACTTGAGGCCAGGAATTAAGAGACCGGCCTGGGTATATAATGAGACCCTATCTCCACAAAAAAGTAAAAAAATGAGCCGGGCATGGTGGCATGTGTCTGTAGTCCCACCTACTCAGGAGGCTGAGGCAGGAGGATTGCTTGAGTTTGAGGTTGCAGTAAGCTATGATCATGCCCCTGCATTCTGGCCTGGGCAAGAGAGGGAAACCCTGTCTCTAGAAAAAATAAAACAAAATTACAGCAAAATGTTTTAAACGGACAACTTTGAAATTGAAGTTTGAGTTAAAAGATCTCAGCAGCTTTAAATATCCTTCAATAGGGTTGATCACACCAAGATTTCTAAATTCATTTGAATGCATGAGAGTAGCAAAATTTAGTTACCTGCCAAGAGAATAGATGTGGAGAAAAAAATCTGAGATAAATATCTGAACCATCAGGTAGTAAGATGAATGAATGATGGGTATTTTAATCTAATTGTGAAATTATTTTATGTGTTATATTAGATTCTCTTTCCTTAGCTGAATCTGTGAATATAGTATAGTGTGTTAAATCTTCCTTTAAAGAGTTATCATTCATCCAAGGAAAGTTTAGAGCAGGCGTCCTCAAACTACGGCCCCCAGGCCACATGCGGTCCGCCTAGCACATTTATCCTGCCCGCCGGGAGTTTTTGCCACCGCTGCCTGTCCTGCTTAGCAGCCGACGCGTCCTGGGCCCACAGTGCGCACTGTCCAAGGGTCTGAGGGACAGTGACCTTGGCCCCCTGTTTAAAAAGCTTGAGGTCCCCTGCTGTAGAGGCTATCTTGGAATATCGTAATTCATATATAAAAACCCTAATATCCTAATTAGGAATATCCTAATTCTATATAAAAAAGCTTTATTAAAAGGTAACTTTTGGAAATATCAAATCCTTGTAAGTCTTCATCTAAATAATAGAGAAAAGCCACAGGAGCCTAAAAATAGTATTTTGATTTGAAAAAAAGGATAACCGCTCTCATTTTGAAAAAGAAAAAGAACCACTTTAAAATTCAACCTAGGTTCCCAGACTTTACCACTACACAGTATATCCATGGAACAAAACTGTACTTCACACCCCGCCCCCCAAATCTATAAAAATAAAGAGGAAAAAAAATGAACCTGGGTAAATTATGCTTGTTGTATGTTCTCATATTTTATACCAAAAATCAGTTGAAGTGCAAACTGAGATTTAAGCATGTAGTATGTGACAGACCAGGAAGTTTACATACAGCCTCTCAATTCTCCACCTGTGAGATGGGAATTATTCTGATTGGATGAATGGAGAAACAGACTTTGAGAACTGAAATGACAAAACCATAAGGGAATAAATCCAATTCCAAAGCCTACATTCTTTTTACTACTCTACCCTAATTCCTCTCCAACTTTAAGAAACCGAAAATCTAGGAGTAGGACCTTAAGCCACCTGTAGACAATTACATCCAGCCTTAAATCCAAAGCCAGGACTAACAGGGTTAAGAAAAATAAATTTTTTTTCTTTTTAAAGACAGAGTTTCACTCTGTCACCCCAGGTAGAGTGCCGTGGCGTTATCATAGCTCACAGCAACCTCAAACTCCTGGGCTCCAGCGATCCTCCTGCCTCAGCCTCCTGAGCAGCTGGGACGACAGACATACGCTCCCATGCCCAGCTAACTTTTTCTACTTTTGGTAGAGACGGGGCTCTTACTCAGGCCTGGTCTTGAACTCTTAACTGACCGCAAGTGATCCTCCAGCCTTGGCCTCCCAGAGTGCTAGGATTATAGGCATGAGCCACGTCACCCAGCCAAGAAAAATCTTAATGCAGGGAGAGAATTAAGCTTGCCCTAAAATACCCAGATCGAGAGACCCATCAACATGAGAACGTAATTACTTCAGCAGCCAGATAAATAGAACCAACCTCTTGGTTTGGGGTTGAAGGCCCTTTTTCGTTTGTACTAGTCTCAGGAAATGGTTTCTCCTGAGCGTAAGCAAGCCTCAGTGCCTATTGGTGGCCAGAAGTAGACACCACTGATGGCTGGGACATCATTCGTAGTATTTAGTCATTCTGGACGTCAGGGATGTGTGAGGACGTTTCTCGTTTCCTCTCGAAACTACTACTCAAGAGTCAGAGAACTCAGGACCCCCCGAAGAGTATAGGCATAATTCTGCTCCAAGCTAGAATTCTAAGACACACTGCTTTCCTTGATAGGATGGCGTGTTGTCACTGTCGTACAAAGCCACCATTTTCCAATGAGCCTTCATATCATTTGGAAACTACCAAGAATCCTGTGCATTTACTGTTGGTTTTTGTTGTTGTTTCCTTATGAAGCAAGTAGCAAGTGATACTTCTGAATGTTACATTGCACGACGATGTCACAGAATTCGCCATTCCGCCTAAGAAGATGCCCCTTTTTGAAGTGCCGAGTGTCTGCCATAGCGACGGTACACTATTTGTAGAAAGTGGGTTTCAGTACAAACCATAACCGCAGAGGCAGATCTATGGTTCCGCGTCTGATCTGAAGCACAGGAAGTATCCGGGTCTAATGATGAAACTTTTTAACTTTCAGATGACAGAACAAAGGAAGCAGAAACAAAGAATCGGCCTCCTGGGACATCCTCCTCACATGAATGTCAACCCACAGCAGCCCGCCTAAGCGAATGAAACGCAGGAATTAGTATTTACGTTTCATAATTATTATTAGCGTGGGTACGGCTTCTGAGTTCTGATTCACCCACTAAAGGTTACCTTGACGTGCAGTACGTTTGTAAATACTCAGTTTTATACCGTATGTATATGATTGCTACTCCAAAAGGTTTGGATATATGTCTTGTAACTAGAATTGTTGGCATGATGACATTTCATTTGTGCCAAAAATATTACAAATACCTTTTTTGAAAGGACTGAAGAAAGCACCTGATTTGCACTTGAACCATATTATAGATTTCAAAGTATATGACATGTATTTTGTATTTAAAGCTAGAATAGCCAGTATTTATGATTTTTATAAAACTGTGCAATACAGATTTATGCAATCACAATAAATTTGTAACTCCCGGGTGTTCTAAAGGGAGTACACATCTTTGAAGCTGGTGTGTTAATACTATGTAATAAATGGTTAAATATCCAATGATGCTGCTGCCAAAATCATATTACTAGTGAGTTTCAGGCCCCCGGGCATTTTTGTACCATGTAATTATCCAATGGTGATGCTGTTTTCTCGTTGCTAGTGGCATTAGTGCCAACGTCTCAGTGAAAATGCTCCAAGTCTGCGAACTGTTAAATGAGCATTCACTTTAAGAAAAGCAACTTTAGTTTCAAAGATACTTTTAAGCTTCTGAATTGATCATTTAAACTATTCCTTTAAGAGGGCCAAATTAGAGGCTCATACTTTCTCTTGGGAAGAAGATAATGAATATTTTTTTAAAGGGAAGTTTCTATGCAATGTTCAGGATAAAAGCATATCGCTGGCCAGTGTCATCTCCTGGGTGAATTCTGATGTCACGTTGTAAAGAAATGAATCACTGAGGGTTTGTAGATTATCTAGTCCAAACAATAGTTAATTTCGTTCATCTGAACCAACATATTACGGTAGCTAAGAAATATTAAAACTATATACATCGATATAAAGATTATCCCATTAGAAGTCATAGTTGAACACTGACATGTTATTCTTCTGAAAGAGCCACGTTTTGGTTTTCTTTATCACATGATTTCTTTTCTTGATGGATGAAAAGAAAGGAAACTTTTATATCTGTTGCCTAGTTTTGTACATGGATCTCATTTTACAAGAGAATCTTCTCTGCAAAGAAGTTTTAAAATGTATTGAAAGCAGAATTCTGAAATGAAGCAAAGTTTGTAAATGCCTATAGAAAAATATTTAATAAATGATGCAGAATAATACACGGCGCCTGGTGGCTTTCATTTGCCATTGTGACTTAACAGCTATCCCAATCATATACTTTCTTGAGGACCCATTTAAAGTATAACTGGTTTGGTTACGAGAGTCAGAAAATGTTTATCCAATTATTAAGAACACCCATTATGGTAAAACCTTGGGACAGGGTCCCTCAAACTACAGCCCACAGGCCACCTCCAGCCCACCAAGGACATCTATCCAGCCCGCCGGGTGTTGTTGCCACCGCTGCCTGTCCTGCTTAGCAGCCGACTTGTCCCGGGCCCACAGTGCACATTCTCCAACTGTCTGAGGGACAGTGAGCTTGGCCCCCTGTTTAAAAAGTTTGAGGACCTCTGCCTTAGGAGGACCACTAGAACAAATATTGGGGAGCATTTAATACTTTGTTCATTCATTCTTCTGGATTAGCGACAGAAGGGGTCTTGAACTTGCTATCTGCAGTGCAGAAGCATCACTAATAGCTGAAGTTCATTTTAGTTCATAGACCCTGTGGTCTGAGGCCTTCAGCAGACACTCTTTTTTATTTTTTTACAGAGCTACCTCTTCTGTACAAATGTTGTAAAACCTGTTCCCTCTTCAAAGCAGTGTTCACGCTGGTTGCTCTTTTTGATGCTGATTTTCTTTCTGCTTTGGTAAATAAGAATAATTACCACCCAATGATGTTGGGAACTGGGATGGGTCTACATTCCAGTTCAATGGCTAGTTTCATAACCAATGCTGCTTATATACTTTATAAATGTGATAACTTAAAAAATATATCGATTTTTTTTTTCTAGCCAGTACAGCATATCACCACTAAGTTTTTCCTTAATCGTAAGGAAAGCCCAAGATAGACACTTAATACTTTTATCTATAACCAAAAATGGCAATGGGTGCCAACCCCCCAGACGTGCACCTCAGCCAGCAGAACTTGCTCTGCCCTGGGTTTTCTCTTTGATCTCTCAGCGCTGCCCAGCAGGACGTGGCTGTGTGTGTGTGTGTGCGCGGTTTGTCTCCCAGGTTCCATCCAGTTCAGTGGAAAGTTCCGCACGGACGTGCCAAGTGACAGGTTTGTCATGTTTCATCGGAACCCTGTCACTTAAGATATAAATCTTCATGCAGTTTGCCAGCTTCAGCAGAAAAAAATAAATGAAAGTGGAATGCCACCCCACCCTGCATTGGACAGTAGGTCCGAGCCTTGGAGTTGGGTGTGAACACTTAAAGCTACTAGTACAAAGGAAACATGCAATTGGAAGTTCAAACTCCCATGGCTTTTGATGTGTCACTGGGATTGTGCCTGCTTTCTCCATACAGCGCTTTTTCAACACCTCTATTTAAAGGATCAATGTCCAAGTCACCTGCAAAGTTACCCAGATGAAGAGTTTGTGTTTATCAGGCTACCAAGTCCGACAGTGTAGCACTCACGTGCAAGCATTTTGCCTCTGTTTATTTCATTTTAAAAGGTTGCTACAACGCCAATGCAAATTTCAAGCTTTTGCAAATTTCCTTAACAAAACCATTGGTGGAGGGGTGTGGGGAGCTGCATTCCACCTCTCTAACACTTATAAGATCTTACCCATTTCTACTTCTGTCCCTAAAATAGTATAGCGATGAATTTTAGTTTCCCCCTGAAATAATGATGCTTCCACTCTTTGATTGCCTTGGTCCTAAAGCTCTAAGTGATATTCCATCCTGCACAATTTTTTTAGGACTGCAAATATATCTCTGTTCCCCCTCACACACACACAGACAAAATCCAACTTTTTATTTCATTCTTTAAAAATTTGATTCATCATTAATTACGTAATCAACTTTCTCCCAAAAAAAAGAAGAAAAAAATTAAAAAGATTTAAAAAATAAAATAAATTTGATGCAGTTTTAACTTGGTTTCCCTTCCACATTCATGTTCCTTATTCATTGTTCTTCATTCAACCAATTTTTTTTTTTTGGTCGTATTGGCTGAAGATGGCTTGCTTAGTTTTGCAGCTGTAAAACCTGCTCTTTCACTCAGTTTAAATGAGCGTCTCCTCACATAAATTAAATATAAAGCGAGCACACTTTGTCGAAGCGAATCAGCAAACTCAGTCTTTGCAGTAGCAAACGAAACAGAGTTTTGCTTACCTGCTGGGGGAAGTGATCAAGATCTTTACAGTAAATTAAGGAATTAAACCCGTGAAGAAACCTCCATTGCAGGCTTCCCTATCCTCCTGCTGTAGATGGTGTGGATAAAGCAGGAATGAGAAAGAGTATGAAAGTTTCTGGTAGTTATTTTAAGGCTAATCATAAGACTGTTAGTGGGACTTCTGAATGGCATTAGAGGGAAATTTATGCTTCCAAAATATTAGGGGCATCATTACACACTTACAGTTTTTTGCCAAAATAATGTCCATTACAGATTTTTAAAGGCAACTATGTGCTTGTTAGAAGACAACTTAACATGACAAAGTCACCTGTACATAAGACAGAGGAGGCGGGGCACTGTGGCTCACGCCTGTAATCCTAGCACTCTGGGAGGCCAAGGCTGGTGGATCGCTCAAGGGCAGGAGTTCGAAACCAGCCTGAGCAAGAGTGAGACCCCATCTCTACTAAAAAATAAATAAAAAGAAATTAATTGGCCAACTAAAAATAGATAGGAAGAATTAGCCGGGCATGATGGCACATGCCTGTAGTCACTGCTACGTGGGAGGCTGAGGCAGGAAGATCGCTTGAGCCCAGGAGTTTGAGGTTGCTGTGAGCTAGGTTGATGCCACAGCAGTCTAACCTGGGTGACAGAGTGAGACTCTGTCTCAAAAATAAAAATAAAGAGGACTCCTATTGAAGGCTTTTAAAACAGTATGTTACATCTACCAAATCATGTAGCAGGAGTAAAACTTACTCTAAAGATAAGAAATTGAGCCTTACAGAAGTAAAGAAATTTGCCACGGACTCAGCTCCAGAGCAAACAAAAGACAGAGAGCTCTTCCCACTGCTTCTCCTTTCCAGAATAGGGATAGGAAGTCTCTTACCGGGAATCGGTTTCCTGTAACAGTTTTCCCCTTACAGAAACCTCTTGTGCATCATTTTATTTTGTCCTACACGTCAAAAAAAAAATACCAATTGAAAAAGCAACCCAAACGGCTTTTTCTTCCAAATCCCTTCGTAAGAGGATCTCCAAATTAGAAAGTACTGAATGGGAATACTTTGTCAAGACCGAAAGTTTTGCGGCAAAGATAAGCAGCCAGTGAACTCCTAAAACCGTTATCTTTTACAACTCCACATCTCACATAAATGCCTCACTGCGCTTCTCCAGGGGAAGACCCACTGTCCACGCTAGCGAGGTGGCTTCCTCCTCGTGCAAACACTCGGGTGCACGCCCGTCCCCTCCCCAGCACGGAAGTCAGCGTTTGTGCTCCAGCTCGTCTTTGCTCCTGTTCCCTCTACTGACAATTTGTTAACAATCGACTAGAATGCTGGAAAACCCCGTTACGGATTTCGATTTTACAGAAAGTACCCAAAATTCCACCAGTTTTGCATCACAAAGTAGTGGTTACAGTTAAGTTTTGAGTAAAAAACGCCGTGTGTGGTTTTTGTGGGTGGCAGCGGCTCAAAATGACTATCGGGCCTCATCAATGATCTGAGCAATGATGGCAGTGATCACACGAAAGACGATCATGGTGATCGCAACAAACATTTTTCCATCTCTGGTATCACACATGCCACACTGAGCGACTGTGGGAACCTAATGGCCAGTCCAGAAACGTAACAAGCCTTCGAATCTGCACACCCCAAAACCTTACAGCATAAGAAGATAAAAAGGCAGACCACCGGGTAAGGTTTTTACATTTGGCCCACTCGGGCAATGAATGCCTCTGGGCTCTCTGAGCCATTGGTGTTTTAAATTCATTTGCTAAAACACAGAGCTCTAGCTTACTTTTCTCACAACACTAAAAAAAAAAAAAAATCACCAAAGGAGAAACTCACACTATTTTAAGGTCATGACAAACCAGTGTCAAAGAGAATCCTAACACCTAGAAGTGAAACTACATCATCCACCCAGCCTGGAAATAAAAAAGAAAGCTCAAAACCACTGTAGAATAAGAATTCAGAGTTTGAGAAAACCCCTAAGGTGAATTCTGAACAACAACAAAAAAGAGTCCCACAACATAAGAAGTGCGTACTGTACACAAGAACCACGAATGGAAAGAGTTGGCCAGCATTTTTGTAAATTACCTCAAAGATGCTTGGTCCCAATGTAAGTGGAACTTTAGACAACCCATGAATTTCACCTGTTCACTCTTGAGCCTAAGTCACATACTTGTCACCTATATAGTAGCTCATAAAATAAAGTCTTATCAGAGGCTCTCTATAAAGTTCTCTGGAAGGACAACTAAAATTCGGTATGAAACTGGGCCAAGGAGACCTGAACCACACCAGGCTTGGGTGCTGAGTATCAGTATATCTCAGAGCCCACAAGCCAACATGGTGAAACGAAAAGAACACAGACTTTGAAGTTGAATCCAGTTCTAATGCCAGCTCTCTCCCCCACCGAAATGTCAGAACTTTGAGCAAGTTATTTAAATCATTTTTTAAATTTACAATTTCCCGCTTCTGAAGAGTAGAGAGATGCTATCACTTACTTCTTTGGGCAGCAATGAGCATTAAGACAGACAATATATAAATGTGTCTCGCATATGCCCGGTATGTGTTATTTCCCATTCCTTTGCAACATAACCATTTCTTTTTCATATCTGTCCACAATCTCAGCTAACTATTGCATGACCAAAAACTTCTTTCTGTTCCTATTAAATGGGTCTGATGTTACCATGGCATCCTAATTCTGCATGTCTTAGCATGACATGTTGGGGTCATGTCCACTCACTTAAAAAAAATTAATCTCTAACATCCAAATTGTATTTTAACTATCAGTTTGAACTGAATAGTTCATAAAGAGACAAACATCACACAGCTCCTGACTTCCAGATAACTATCCTCATATGTATGATCAGTGTTGAATTCAAATCTGAGTCCTTTCTTTAAAAATCTTCATGGAGAGATGTATTATCATCCCTAAAATAAAACATTTCCTTAGTTTATGAAGTACTTTCACATTTAAACGTCCCAATCCTATTAAGTAGATATTACCTCTGACATCTGAATGGTCCTAAATTGTACTATCTTTTTTTAAAAAAAAAAAAAAAAACAGAGTCTTGCTCTGTTTGTTACCCGGGCTAGAGTGCCGTGGCATCAGCCTAGCTCACAGCAACCTCAAACTCCTGAGCTCAAGTGATCCTCCTGCCTCAGCCTCCCGAGTAGCTGGGACTACAGGCATGCGCCACCACGCCCGGCTAATTTTTTCTTTTTTTTCTTTCTTTCTTTTTTTTTAGTTGCCTGGCTAATTTTTTTTCTATTTTTTAGTAGAGACAGGGTCTTGCTCTTGTTCAGGCTGGTCTCAAAGTCCTGGCCTCAAGCGATCCTCCCACCTCAGCCTCCCAGAGTGCTAGGATTACAGGCGTGAGCCACCGTGCCCGACACTAAACAGTACTATCTTCCATTTAACATTCAAACACAAATTCTACACCACATCACACATAACTATAGGAGGCACAGAACCCTCCTCAATCATTCCAAGGATCCAAAGGAGGGTGCTTCCACCTTCCTAATGATCCCTGACACTTTTCGATTCTAAGTCCTGATTCCAACCCAATCTCTGTTCTTACCATCTCCTGTCTTTATTCTACTTCACCCCTAATGTGGACACGGCCCATTCTCCCATCTGTCCCCAAAGCACCATGACTATCTGGTGTTCTGAAGATATCTTTACCGGAGGAAGTGCCAACTGGGAAGAGGAAACAATTCAAAGGTGAGATCAGCCATCAAAGCTGCCCCCCCACCCTTCTCTCACACCAAAGAAGCCACTTCTCTTCGCAGCCCACTGGCCTACAGGGGCCTGCTCTCTCTCACCAGCCTGGCGCAAACCAACAAAAGCAAAATTCAAAAGAAAAAAAAACTTCCCTCCAGCCACAATTGAAAACCAAAAATTTTTATTATTTATTTTTTATGATGCAGAGCAATTTTAGCCCTCAGATCCCAACCGTTCCCATCTAGATTAGCCTTTACCTTGGCCTAACCAAGATTGTAATTCTGCCAATCTTAGTTTCCAACTTAGAGAGCAAACTGGCTTTTAACCCTTTGCACTCGGATGTTGAGTGTGACTCGACATGGTTAGCATTGGCAGCAGCTCACACCATGAAAAGTTATAGAGATTAAAATTACTCTTTGAATGTATCAATAATTTGAAATATTAAAAAAAAATCAAATAAATAAGTTTGTATGCAAAGAAACTCTGGTTTTTCTAAAATCTGGGGTATTTAAAAAATTAAATCCCAAGTAGAATAAAGGAATCGAGAAAAAAGCAAGCGAGTGCAAAGGGTTTTAAAATAGCATTTTTCCCCCTGATACATTTCTATCTTACAGAGCAAGCAATCACTCTAGAAAGTTAAAGTGAGTTGGCCAAACCAGAACATCAGAGCTGGGATTCCAGGCCAGATCGTCTGATTTCATGGATCATGTACAATCGTCTGTGGCCCCTTGCTGTATCAGGCTAGGTGCGTCCCGCTAAATTCTTCGCCTCCACTTCCACCTGCTCGACTGTCTGGGGGAGATCTGTGAGATCCCAGAGTTGTAAGAGATGCAAAGGAAAGTCAGACTTTTTAAGGGTAGAGGCTACAACTAGTTCCTTTCTGTACTGTCAGCACCTAGCACAAGTTCCTCCCAGATGAAGAGGCTCAGTATAGTTGAAGGGGGAAACAAGATTCTTTTCTGAACCTTCATTCATCTGCTTGAGGGTTTGGGAGCCAAGGCCTATCAGGAGCCTTTCGTGAAGCAGGAATATCTAGCCGTGGCCTAAGAATGAGTTGCACATAGAACTGAAGATCGGGGAGTCACTACTCTTTCCGCTGCTAACTGGACATTCAACTCTGTAACCTAACAATCAAACTAACAATATCGGATGCCTCTGCTTCACAACTCAAAGCCATCCTCTAATTTGCTCCCTCTAACCAAGTGACCCCAATCTCTCTCTCTCCTTCTTTCATTTTTTTTTTAATGGACAGACTTTCAGAGCATTTTCCCCCCGATACACCCCTATCTTTGTTTTGTTTTGGTTTATTTTTTTTACTGGCCAATTAATTTCTTTCTATTTTTACAGTAGAGACGGGGTCTCGCTCTTGCTCAGGCTGGTTTTGAACTCCTGACCTCGAGCAATCTGCCCGCCTCGGCCTCCTAGAGTGCTGGGATTACAGGCGTGAGCCACCGCGCCCGGCCCCTCCCTATCGTATAGGACAAGAAATCACTCTAGAAAGTTAAAGTGGGCTGGGCGTGGTAACTCAGGGAGGCTGAGGTGGGTGGATTGCTCAAGGTCAGGAGTTCAAGACCAGCCTGAGCAGGAGCGAGACTCCGTCTCTACTAAAAATAGAAATTAGCTGGACAAAAATATATAGAAAAAATACAGGCATGGTGGCGTGTGCCTGTAGTCCCAGCTGCTACTCAGGAGGCTGAGGCAGGAGGATCGCTTGAGGCCAGGAGTTTGAGGTTGCTGTGAGCTAGGCTGATGCCACAGCACTCTAGTCCAGGCAACAGAGCAAGACTCTGTCTCCACAAAAAAGAAAAAAGAAAGAAATTTAAAGTGATTTGGCCAAACCAGAACATCAGGCCTGGGATTCAAAGCCAGATGTGTGATTTAGCATGGCCTCCGTCACTGTGCCAATTTAGGCCCGCATGGACGGCCATTCCCCTGTATCCACCCAACGCGTTCAGTTCCTAGCAATGCTAAACAAACAACGCTAGCAATGCTAAAAGGCAATCGCTCAACAATCCACGTAGGATTATGGCAGTTCCCAGATTATACCTGAAGAGACAGCACATTTCAGGTAGCATAAGGAAACTATGGCCATTTGGGGTAACATAAAGAATTATGAGGCTGGGAGCGGTGGCTCACGCCTGTCATCCTGGCACACTGGGAGGCCAAGGCAGGCAGATTGCTCAAGTTAAGAAGTTCGAAACCAGCCTGAGCAAGAGCGAGATCCCGTCTCTACTATAAATAGAAATTAATAGGCCAACTAATATATATAGAAAAAATGAGCCAGGCATGGTGGTGCATGCCTGTAGTCCCAGCTACTCGGGAGGCTGAGGCAGGAGGATCGCTTGAGCCCAGGAGACTGAGGTTGCTGTGAGCTAGGCTAACGCCACAGCACTCACTCTAGCCAACAAAGCGAGACTCTGTTTCAAAAAAAAAAAAAAAAAAGAATTTTGGTTCATTTATATATGAACCACATGTAAATAGCTGAGTTACATTCTCCCAACCACAATTTAGCAAATATTAGAATTTCTGCTCATCCTAGAAATTTAATAATGGGAAAGGGACTTGGGGATGGAGTGGAAGTCTTTTACTCCTCATTTTATACTATTCCATAAACTGGAATTCTCATCATTTCTGGTAGGGAAAATGGTACAACCACTTTGGAAAACAGTCTAACAGTTTAGAAATAAAAAGCAAAAAACAAACATATTTATTATATTATCCAGCACTCTCACTACCAAGTATTTATCCAAGAGAAATGAAAATAGGTCTATACAAAAAAACTATATGCAAATTATAAGCAGCTGTATTACTATCACCCCAAACTGGAAATACACCTAATGTCCATCAGTTGGTAAATGGTTAAAAAAAAACAAAGTTGTGACGCACACACACCATGATGACAGTGATGAAGATAGCTCACATGCTGGGAAAGACTGTTGAAGTTTGAGTTTAACCTTTATCCTTTTTAGCACACTTTTTTTTTTTGAGACAGAGTCTCACTCTGTTGCCCAGGCTAGAGTGCCGTGGCATCAGCCTCGCTCACGGCAACCTCCAACTCCTGGGCTCAAGCGATCCTCCTGCCTCAGCCTCCCGAGTAGCTGGGACTACAGGCACGCGCCACCATGCCCGGCTCATTTTTTCTATCTATTTTTAGTTGGCCAATTAATTTCTTTCTATTTATAGTAGAGTCGGGGTCTCCTCTTACTCAGGCTAGTTTTGAACTCCTGACCTTGAGCGATCCTCCCGCCCTGGCCTCCCAGAGTGCTAGGGTTACAGGCGTGAGCCATCGTGCCTGGCTAACGTGCACACTTTTTGATCTGAGTATTTCAGAGCTGGTAGGGGAGGGTAAGTACCAAAACTCTGCTCTCTGGGAAGCCCTAGCAGTGAGACTTTAAATAAATAAACAAACAAACAAATAAATAAATGGGAGCTTCCATTTAAAAAAAATAATAATTTCCTGTGTTTTAGAACTTGCAAATCATATGCACCCTGCAGGCATTTTGCACAAGTGTCCTATTGTTGCTATAACAAATTACCAAAAACTTAGAGGCTTAGAACAGCACTACAAATTGATTATCTTACAGTTCTGGGTGTGCATATTTCCTCTACATTAGAAGCCCTAGAGGAGAGAGAATCCACTTTCTTGCTGTTTCCAGCTGCCCGAGGCTGCCTGTGTTCCTTGGCTTGTGGCCTGTTCCCATCCTCAAAGCCCCAAATGGCCAGTGGAGGCTGTCACGTGCTGCGACACTCTGAGGCCCCTGCCTGCCTCTCCCACTTACTGGGACCCCTGTGATTGCGTTGCTCCCACCTGGGTAATCAGGCAATCTCCCCATCTCAAAATCCTGAATTCAGGCCGGGCGCAGTGGCTCACACCTGTCATCCCAGCACTCTGGGAGGCCGAGGCGGGAGGATCGTTTGAGCTCAGGAGTTCGAGACCAGCCTGAGCAAGAGCAAGACCCCCGTCTCTACTAAAAATAGAAAGAAATTAATTGGCCAACTAAAAACAGATAGAAAAAGTTAGCCGGGGGTGGTGGTGCATGCCTGTAGTCCCAGCTACTCGGGAGGCTGAGGCAGGAGGATTGCTGGAGCCCAGGAGTTTGAGGTTGCTGTGAGCTAAGCTGACGCCACGGCACTCACTCTAGCCTGGGCAACAGAGTGAGACTCTGTCTCAAAAAAAAAAAAAAAAAGGCCGAAATGGCCAGGGGAGTCTTTCACCAGCTGTGACACTCTCAGGCCCTTACTGGGACCCCTGTGATTACGGATAATCCAGGCAATCTCCCCATCCCCAAATCCTGAATTCAATCCCATCTGCCACATCCCTTTTGCTGTGGCAAGTGACACACATTCACAGGGTTCAGGAATTACAACAGGGACATATTTAAAGGGGCTGCTCTTCCGCCCACCACATTTGCCCTAGCAAAAGCTAGCCAGGCTCGGTTTAGGAAAAGCAAACCGCATACCCGCTTCAAACCCTGACTCGATTTGAATGCAGTTAGGACAGCCGCATTCTCTCAGGGCCCCGACTGGCTCAACAAGTCACTTCATTAACACGGTCCTACAAACTGACAAAAGCATAAGTGATTGCCTGAGGGCCTGGTGCTTCCTTTGGCACTCAGCATTCGCACTCTCAGACGACCAGAAACAGCTATAAAAAGACATTTGCTTTTTTGGACACAAACACACCACGCCACGGACGCGTGCATCTCATTAGGGACTTTCTCCCTCAACTTTTGTGAGGGTCAGCACTTTATTTATTTATTTATTTATTTATTTTTGAGCCCGAGTCTCACGCTGTCGCCCAGGCTAGAGAGAGTGCCGTGGCGCCAGCCTCGCTCACAGCAACCTCAAACTCCTGGGCTCAAGCCAGCCTCCTGCCTCAGCCTCCCGAGCAGCTGGGACGACAGGCGTCTGAGGTTGCTGCGAGCCTTGGATGATGTCGTCAGTGGGTACGACAGTTGATTTTGTGCGGTTATGATTTAACCCTGCATCTTTATGTTCGTGTGCCTTTCTCTGCACTTGTCACCAAGCATAGTGTGAGTGCGCGCATCGATGCTGATACATTTTCAACTTTCTGCGAGGCGCCTACTGGCGGCCGTGGACGGTGACAGAGGGCGGCCGGAGAGCCGAGTGCGCCCGTGTGAGGGCAGGCGGCGGACGGCTGGCTGGCGTCGCTGGAGTCGCAGCGCCGGCCCCCAGGCCCCACGGCCGCACCCCGGCCGGCATGCGGTGTCCCCGCGCGGGGCCATGCGGCCGGAGCGCGGGGAGCTGGCGCCGGCGGGCGCGGACCGCGTGGAGCACCGCTGCGGCCGCTCGTGTTGGTGGGCGGCGCGCCCCGCAGCGGCACCGCAGCGACTCCCGCAGCGAC
>VSMD01140720.1:0-20504 GCA_008750895.1 Mirza zaza
AAAAAAAAAAAAAAATTAATAGGATTACAAGGAAGGATAAAACCAAAGCATATGAAGCTTTCTTGTGCAATGCTTGGTGTTTATATTACATATATAGACTATGTACGTACTAGCTGAATCTGAGTATGTGGGATGAGAAAGGTTTAACATTTCAAGATGGCCAGGGATTGTGGAAACCCTAAGGACATACTTTGAGAACATTTGCAAATATATCGTTTGTTGAACACTTCCTATTTATTTGTAAAGTAGGTCAGTACCCAGCAACATTGTTATTGAGGGTACAAGAGAAGTAGCCTATTTCCTAGAGGCTTCCAGAAAAGTCCCTGGAACTTTGGGTGTCTGTTACTTTTTAAGAATAGTGACCTCGACAGGTTTTCATCCCTGCACACACCATGCCCAGGATAGACTAGACTTTGACCAACAGTAGGAACTGTTCCATGGTTCCTTATTTAATGCCCCAGAAAGCAAGTGGTGCAGGTTGTCCCACTCAATTATCTTAGGACTTGTTACTGTCCATCCCCCCTCATTTTACATAAATGACATCGGAGGAGCTGAGTGAGATCAAAGACCTTCCACACAGTCACAGTGTTACTGACCCTGGCGCTGCCCAAATCCTTCTTGTTTTAAAATAACTTCCTAGGTTTCACCCCAACTCCTCTTCAGCCACGTCACGTACATAAGACACACATTTGTCAGTGGCGTGGGGGAGAAATGACCTAGAAACCCGAACTGGGCGGATCTCAGGCATGGTGGCGCCTGCGGCTGGCGTGTTTTTGAGAGCTGGGAGCCAACGTTCCTTCCCCTTTCCCTTGGTCAGCGACGCCATGTTGGTGGCTTGAATCAGCCACGGTGGGAGTGTGGACACCGTGATAATTGGCAAAGGCTGCAAACCGGGGGTCCCCACGCCCCGCCCAAGAGCCAGCTGCACGGCACCAGCGCACCGCCGGACCGAGGGTTGGATCCCCGCCCTGCTGCCTGCCGGCTGTGAGGCCCTCGGCCAATCCCTGCCTCTCCAGGCCTTGATTTTCTCCTCTGTATTAGTTTTCAAAAGCTTCCATTGCAGGGTATCGATCACGGGCTGGGTGGCTGACACGGCAGGACTGTGCTGTCCCCCAGCTCTGCGGGCTGGGAGTCTGAAATCCGGGTGCCGGCAGGGTCGGCATGCTCTGAGCGCTACGAGGCCTCTGCTTGGCTTGCAGCTGGTGCCGTCACCCTGTGCCGCTTGGCGAACAATTCGCCCTTCTTATATAACACCAGCCTTACTGGATTAGTGTTGTCCGTTCACTGGCATGGAACTGACGGAGACACGGCCCCGACAGGCTCTGTGTCCAGTGCTGTCAGTGCATCGAGTGTCATCAAGGAATGACTGGTGCTGCTCGCCGCTCGAGCGCCTCGGCTAGCCATGACGTCCTTGATTTCTACCCTGAGAGCCGCCTGGGGTGGCAGGAGGTGCTGTCCCTCCTGCGCCCCTCCCTGGGGTCCTGCTTGCTGGCCGCCTTTTCTGACTGTGATCAGAAGTGTCTCCGTGGCAGCACTGCGCGCAGGGGGCTCGGCGATGCTGCAGCAACACCCATCAGCAACACACCTGAATCTCAGGACTCAACACAAAAAGGGCTTTTTTCTTGCTCAGGCTACCAGTTCCTGTGGGGTCAGCCAGGTGTCGTTGCTTATTGGGATCTTTAGAGACCCAGACGTACGGAAGCCCCATTGCAATGCCTGCACCTAACGTTGCAATGCCTGCGCCTATGATCGCCGCAGCCAGAAAAGGAACTGTAGCAGAGCCGCACCAGCTTTTAATAAAACTGCCCCTGGAAGCAAGGTGCGTCCCTAACTTTCACATTGCACTGGGCTGAGCAGGTCCCATGGGCAAGCCTCACTTCAAAGAGGACGGGGGAGTGCACTGCTCCCATGTGGCCAAACGAGGGGCCGACTGGGACGTTTGTGGAAGGCCCTGATGATCTCCATGATGAGAATAGATTCCATTGCTAGCACTTTTTGTTTGTTTGTTTGAGACAGAGTCTCACTTTGTTGCCCTGGCTAGAGTGCCATGGCATCAGCCTAGCTCACAGCAACTTCAGACTCCTGGGCTCAAGCGATCCTCCTGCCTCAGCCTCCCGAGTAGCGGGGACTACAGGCATGAGCCACCATGCCTGGCTAATTTTTTCTGTATATTTTTAGTTGGCCCATTATTTTCTTTCTATATTTTAGTAGAGATGGGGTCTCGCTCTTGCTCATGCTGGTTTCGAACTCCTGACCTTGAGCGATTCACCCGCCTCTGCCTCCCAGAGTGCTAGGATTACAGGCGTGAGCCACCACCCCTGGCCTGCTAGCACTTTTATAAAATGGGTAAGGTCCTTTCATTTTTTTCACATGCAGACAATCAAATCTTTGTCTTGAATCCCGATTCTCCAATCTTTCAAATATTATCATCTCATTCCTCAGACTGTGTCAGAAATGTGGCCTGGAGACGCTGTCTGTCTAATAGACTCTCCTTCCACAGGAGAAGCACAGCACAGCCGGCGGACAGTGTCTTGGAGGCGACAGGTGAGGTGTGCACCTGTGGCCAGCAGGTGCTTCAGCCTGGGCTGGGATGATTCCTGAGTGAGCAGATCTGGTGGGCACAGGCCAGAGGAGGTGCAGGTGGCTTGGGGGAGAAGAGGGAGTGTGGGGTCTGCAGTGGGGGATGCTCGGGGAAGAAACTGGAACAATGGTCGGACAGAGCCAGTCCCAGTCCTGGTCCTGCCAACTGCCAGCTTGGGATGTTGGCTCGACCTCTCGGTCTTCTAAAGAGCAGTTCTGTTATCCGTCAAATGAGGTAGTAAGACCGACTTGAGGGTCAGGATGAGACGATGCCAGCAACATCCTTAGCACACACTGCCTGGCTCGACCGGCGACAGCCACGGTTTGATTCTGGGGGTTGAACTCACCTGTATAATTTAGCCTCCTCACAAAACAACCCATAGCTGAGGTTGAGAGGCTTTGATTGTTCTAATCTGCTCTCCCCGAGGAGATTCATGAACTCTCTGTCGGCTTTGAGACAATAGCCGCCCCCAGCTTGACCCTGCCAAGTGTCTCCTTGTATACCTCCCCAGGCACAAAACAGGGGCCACATGGTGTGTTTTTGCTCCTCCAATTTTCCATTTTCCAGGCCAGGACAAATCAAGAGAACTTCCCAAACACTTTGCAAAGACAGCAGCCGCACACTGCTGTGCTAACAGCCGGCGCCCGAGCAGGAAAGACAGGATGCACATTGAGGTGCCGGGAAGGGGGCGCCGGGAAGGAGAGTCCTGCAGCTGCAGCAGCACCCACTCCAGACGCCTCCCGTGTGCAAGCAAGTCCAGAGGAATTGCCTCCTCCTCACCCCCTCCCCTGCGACTGATTGACTCGGGCACAGTGACAGCTCCTTGCAGAGTTTTTCCAGCTGATGTCATTCTTCCCGAGGCCCGCTGTGGTCCCGGCTAACACACAGTGTCCCGCCAGCATGCAGACCTCCACCAGGAGGAATTTGTGGTTGGGTTTTGTGACAGTGACTCAAAGGCCCATGTGTATGAATATCTGGCAAAGATCCTGGGCCCCGTGGAAGCGTCTCAAATTGGGGACATGGTAGAAAATGAAGCCCTGCAGGTGACTACCTACCTGCAGAGAGTGAGACCTGCCGGTTAGAGGACTGTCATATAAACCCCTTGAGGGAATTGAGCAAGCATTTCCTTCTAGTTTTCTCCTAGGCTGCCTGGCTGAGGGTGCGTCAGCCAGGTGTGCTGCGTGTAGCTGTGTGAGTTGGGTTTTGCAGCAGGTGCCTGGCTCAGGGAAAGACGGAGCTAAAAATCCACCCAGACGGGAGAGCCTTTCTCTCCCTGTAAGAACTGGTGGTGGCTGGACCCCGAGCACCTGCTCGCCGTGAGTGCGGAGAAGTGGAGATCCGGAGAGGGTAGGTTTTGCCCTCGAGCAACCGATAACCCAAAGAGGGGAAGAAGCTAACATCGAGCAGAACGTGCACTGCTATGGGTTTTCAATTTCATTTCTTTCTTTCTTTCTTTTTTTTTTTGAAACTAATGTGTATTGAGAGTCTAATACGACAAACACCGTGGTAGGCACTCATGTAAAATCTTGAAACTGCTTACGAGCTCCCCGAGAGACAGGTGTTAGCGTCAGGCCACTGCCTGGCCAGAGGCAGGTCACCACCTGCTGGGCTGCCTGACCCAGAAGCCTGGGGTGTCCCTTCACACTGCTCTGTCCCTCCTGGAGGCTGCTGCTCAATGAAGCCTTTTGTTTTCCACCCTGCATTCATAGATATTATGTATATTTTCAAATGACAACAGTATCTTTCTGTGAAATGGCAAAAGCATGATGAGAAAGTATCTTGAAAATTGCTATTACAAAGATGGTATTTGGAGTGACATCGTTAGACACTATCGCACAAGGTGTTTTTGTTACCTCTTGTTAGGATGCAGTAGATGCGTCCTAACATTGCTTTTTCTGTTTTTGTGCAAGGGGATACTTACGTGGGAAAGGAAAGAAAGCAAAAGATTTCTTTGACGAACTCCTCCAGGCAGGATATTCAAATCGTATGCGGTGGGTAGTTGTGCTCCACCACATAGAAATAAGCCTCATTAAAAGAGAATTTACTTTAAGAAAAAATAATACTAATCAGATGGGCACAAGAATCTTGACCCTAATTGTCAAGTAGATCCTGCTGCATCCAGTATCTGGCACAGAACCTAATGGAGGTCATTGAACTCAGCGGTCCCCAACATTTTCGGCACCAGGGACCATTTTCATGGAAGACAATTTTCCCACAGAACCAGAGGTGGCAGATGGTTTCGGGATGATTCAAGCACTTTACGTTTCTTGTGCCCTTTATTTCTGCTGTTACTACCTTGTAATATATAATGAAATAATTATGCAACTCACCATAGGGTGGGGACCTCCACTTTAACCCAAGACTCTCGAAGGGTGCATAAGGATTCCACGAGGATTACGGGGTTTGCCCTCTAGAAGGAGAACCAGACACAGTTTAAGGGAAATTACTCATGCATAACAAACGAATCATTGAAAGTGAAATCATTTAAGAATGCTTTCTGCCTCTCCTCTGCCCCACCCTGTTGAAGGAACAGCGAGTCCTCCTGCACACACTGCTTCCCTAGTTGTTGCAGAGTTGCAATGAGAGAGGGAGGAAGCATTGCTGGAGCTTGGCTTCGAGTATCCAGAGCAGAGCCCGGAACATGAACCGCAGAGGATCGGTGCCTGGGCTCCTCAGCGAGAAGGAGGGATACATTAGACCCTGCAGTCAGTGGAGTGGGGGGCTGGAGCACCCGCCAAGGGAGAGCTCATGGGGAGCAAGGAGGCAGAGGGCAGAGAGGGCAGAGGGCAGGGGACAGAGGGCAGAGGGCAGAGGGCGGGGGGCAGAGGGCAGGGGGAAGCCTCTTGGGTCCAGGGGGGATTTGGCCAGAACAGGAGAATCAGAGAGATAGGAAAAGAGCTGGTGAGTCACTGGCACGGAGGTTAGCTGTCCCACTGTGTGCAGCACGGCTGGCAGTGCCATTCGGTGGCCCTGGGGTGGGGTAGCCAGGAGGGGGCCAGGAGAGCTGTGTGTGGAAAGAAGGAGGTCAGTGTCTGTCCTGAGCCCTCCCTAACCCCACGGCTGGCGGCAGGGCAAGAGGTGGGGCGGGGGAGTCTGAGAGGAAGCGCTGGCGGCGCTCGGCGAGCGCGGAGGACTGTGTGGGGGCGAATGCTGTGGGGAACGCATTAGGGGTCACGGGCGATGACTCAAGCATTTCCAAAAAAGCATCGAGAACCCCACTTTGAGCAAAGAGGGTGCATCTGCAGTGGAATTAGTTTGGGATGCTGCAGTTTGAATGTGTCTCCCTCCAAAATGCAGGTGTCACCAATGTGAGAGCATTAGGAGGCGGGGCGGATCAGAGGTGGGTTGGCCGGGAGGGCTCCTTCCTGTGATTGGGATTACGGCCCCTCATCCTTCACTGCGAGAGGACTCAGCGCTCCCCAGACACTGAACCGGCAGGCGCCTTAATCTTGGACTTCCCAGCCTCCAGAGCTCTGGGGAAAAAACTTCTGCCCAGTCTGCTGCATTCTGCTAGAGCCCCACAAACAGACTCGGGGACACAGTGGGGCAGGGTGCATGAGGTCCCTGGTCTCCAGGAGCTCATGTTTTCGTAGACTTTTAACCCATGCTGTAAGTGCTCAAATGCTGGCTTCTTTTGGAGCAGGAACAAACTTGAGAAGATAGGTCGGTTTTCAGCGTGGAGGACTCGGTTGTCTAGCTGGACCCTGGCCACATTTTCTGTCCTCACCCACGGACGAAGCTGCTCTCTGTGTGGGGCAAGCTCCTGCGTCCCAACGACTTTGGCCCACATGCCCCCACGTTCCGCTCACTCCTCTGCGCTGAGGGAGGGCAGAGACTGGGGGATTCGTCACTCTCTGGGACATCCTGGTCATGCAAGGACGATGGCGCTGGCATGGCCTGAGTCATTGCTTTTCCGTGAAGAAAGTGGACAATTGCTCAGCTCCTCCGATCCCTTGGGTCTGCCATATTTTTGAATTTTCACAGCTCCCCTCTGTGAAAATGCAAGATGCACCTGGGAGGCATCCAGCAGGTTCACCTCCAAAGAAGGCGACTGGTTAAAGGCAGGGACAGCGGGTGTCTGTCCATTGGGCTGGCATAACAAAGGACCATAGATTCAGAGGTTTATAAGCAATGGACATTTTTTCTCTCAGTTCTGGAGGCTGAAACCCAAGACCAAGGCACTGGCTGATGTAGCGTCGGGTGAGGACTCGGTTCCTGGACCTTAGACGACACCTCTTCCCTACGTCCTCGCATGGCATGCAGCTCTCTCCCCTTTATCCGCCCGTGAGGGCTCCACCCCCAAGACCTAGTCACCCCCCAGGGCCCCACCTCCTGACACTATCACGCCAGGGTGAGGGACGCAGCAGCTGAATTCAGGAGACGCAAACACCCGTCACCCAGTGGAAAGTGGGTTAGGGCCACTAGGCTCGGAGGACACCTGCCCAGCTCGGTTGTAGCAGGGTCCCTGGGACTGGCCGGCGGTGAGTACCCCAAGGGTGAGTGTGTTTCCCTTCGTCTCTCATTCCCCACCCCGGGACTAGAGCCACCCACCCCGCTGGGATCTGGACACCAGGGAGCTTGAGCTAAAAAGTCAGAGTCTCCTGGACTTGCATTTTCCCCCAGGATGCCACGGTGCCCCCGCTCTGGGGCTGCCCACGACTTCCTGCCTCTGGAGCTTGCCCCGGGGGACCGGGGCTGTTCCCAGGGCTGGGAGGCCTTTCCCTGAGTGTGGCGGCTGGAAATGTCCCCGCTCGAGGCTAGAGGAGGCTGCCAGACCTGCCATGGAGTCCAGCAGAGGCGGAACCGCCCGACTGGCACTGCGGCAGCTCAGCAGAATGGGTCCCTTGGGGCCCGGGGCCTCGCCCAGGGAGGCTGCTCCGCCGGCGCCTGCGAGAGGCAGGGTGTTCCCTGCGGGGTTTCTGGGCATGTCCTATGGGTCGTCGGTCTGTGTGTGGTGGGTATTTCCTTGGCCTGTCACCAGACACAGCTCGCCTGGAGGTAGGGGAGAGCCCACTCGCTGACAATTCTCAGGGACAAGAGGCCAGCGAGGGGACAGACCTAGAGGAGAATCCCAGGGTGAAGACCCATGCGGGCGCCTGGTATCGCCTCCTCGTCCTGCTTGGAGTCAGGCGCTCACCCCCATGCCTTCATGTCCTGCTGTGGCGCCTCCTCCCCCAGGAAGCCCTCCTTGCTGTTCCCCACCTTGTCACTGACACTTCCCCCGACGGGTGGGACGGGTGCTCCACACCGACCGGTGGGACCCGTCCTTTTGATTAGTTTCATGCCTGTGAAGCTGAGGCGATCCTGTTCTAACGTGCTGTGCTCCCAGAAGTGCTGGGATGGATGTTTTCTAAGTCCAGGGCATCTTTTTTTGTTTCTTTTTTTTTTTTTTAACAGACTTTAAAAAATAGTAGTTTTAGGCTCACATCAAAATTAACAGGAAGGTCCAGAGATTCCCCATAACTCCCCAGCCTCCCCCATTGCCAACAGCCCCGTGAGAGTTGGGGCAGCCGCTACCTCACCGTGCGGTCATGGAGAGGCCACCTGACTTCTCTGGGCCTCGGGCTTCCCCTCTGTGAAATGGGGAGAACCACAGGACCCGCTTTCCAGCGTTGTCTTGAGTGGTGAATGTGCTGATTTACATACAGTAGCGCAGAGCCGGGCACCTGCGAAACTCTCAGAAGAGTTGATGGTGACAATGATTACTCAATTTTCACTTTGAAAGAGTGACCAAGTTCCGCCACTCCAAAGAATCGCTGAGCTCGGGCAGGACAGTAGGTATGGTCCTCCCGTACCCAGGAGCATGAGTCCGGCAACGAGCGAGCCCCTGGCGTTGTTTACCTACAGACAGTTTTCCTAAAATAGATGCGTAGGAGCTTTTGGACAATGGGTGGAAAAGGTTAAAACTATCCAGCCAGGCCACAGTGGCAACTCAGCGAACCTGAACCCCGAAGGCCAATATTCGGCTGGAAAAATACACAGTTGAACAACGTAAGAATTAAATTTAGAGATTAAGAAAAATCACCGAATCTGGGGACTTTACCCAGGAACCGAGCTCGAATGTTGGCAAGGGGGTCACCTGGTCAGCAGGAGGTCGGCCAGTTCCTGTGTTGCTTTCTCGCTTTCTCCGCGTGCCGGCCAAGGCCGCCGGGCCTGGCGTCTTTCCTCACGCCATTAACACGGCCGGCTAATGACGCCCTGGCGCGGGCCCAGAGAAAGGCTTGTTTAGAGCACTTCCTCTGCGCTTCACCGGCATAAACATGTATTCTGGGTTTGGGCTATTTTCCAAGTTGGATTACATGATGATAAACAACAGGTTTTGTTTTTTTTTGGTGAGTAAAATTTGAACTGGGTACTTTGCAAAACACAATTAAAAAAAATTTGGAGAAACTATTAAGTAGAAAAGTTAGAGACATAAAGAATTGTCGGTGGCTGTAAAAATGTTTTCCAGTAAGTCACTTGTTTATTTCTTGATGCCAGGAAAGACCCACTTGGCCACATTTTTGACTAGTAACCTGTATTTCCCATAGATCTAGGGACTTTCTTCTACAGACTATCACCTATCTCATTTTAAGGATAAAGGGGGAAAGTGAAAAGTTCAAGACATCAGTAAGGATCTGGCTTGAATCTGCTGAGAAATTCAGAACAGCGTTCACGACTACAATTTGCAAAGCAAATCAACATACTATGGAGAAGTAAATTAACCCAGAATGACAAAATGGAAGGATGGTTCCCATGTAGCCTCATAAATTTCCTGCTCGATGCATTTCAAGTCTCTGATTTCTAATAAAATTCTCATGAGAACATAGTATTGCTCCATAAAAACTCCTAAACTCTCCCCATGAGAACCGGCTGGTTTATAAGGGCACAAGAGTTCAAGGCTGTGGTTTATTTATTAAAAATTTCTCAGTAAATATATCATGGCCCACTGGATAGCGCCCCACAATTACGGGGAGGCCATGTATCATTGCTGCTAATCCCAAATATGCAGAAAAACAAGAAGAAGCACGTCAGGAACTCTCTGAACCAGAAAAAAAAAAACAAAACAAAAAACTGGAACCTTTTATTTTTCTAAGGGAAGTTCTAAGGTCCTTTTGTTTACCTTTGACCCCAAGGGACCTCGTGGGAGTTTCACATTTGCACTATGAAAGAAAGTGTGAGCGTTCTTGCCCGGATGGTTGATGGGCTGACTGGGAGTCCAGGACGCAGCAGAAGGGAAGCGGGAAGCGTGGTTTGTCCTTGTCCCTGTCTGGGTCAAGCGTCTCCCGGGAGGACCGGGCAGAAATACGCTGCAGACTGGGTCTTGTGAGGGCTTTGGAGGGATTTCAAACGTCCTCAAGAAAAGACGTGTATTGATCTGTCCAGTCACCGAGGTAACGGATTCACGCTCCCTCGCCTCCCCACGTGCCTGGCACCTGGAAAAACACGTTCACTCACGTGCTTTTCACCTGGGCCACGCACTTGGCTACAAGCTTTAGGGGTTTTACCTCCCTTGATCCCGCACGTGATACAATGGCACGGCCGTTATTTTCACGCCCGTTTCAGAGATAGGGACACTTTCTACTGAAAGGTTAAGTGACTTGCTGAAGTCACGCACCTCGCCAGGGACAGAGAGGGAAACCGAACCCCAGCCGATGATCTCTCCAACGCGGCCACACACAGTGCCAGGGCGAGACTTCGAGGGGGTGCCCCTCCAAGGAGAGTGGCATGAATACCCTGGAGCCTTTCTCCTTCTGACCCTATACATCTGGGGTCCTCAAACTTTGTAGACAGGGGGCCAGTTCCCTGTCCCTCAGACCGTTGGAGGGCCGCTGGAGAGTGTGGCCACATTCCACACGTGCGCACTGTGGGCCCGGGACGAGTCGGCTGCTGAGCAGGACAGGACGCGGTGGTGGCAAAAACACCCGGCGGGCCGGATAAACGTCCTTGGCCGGCGGCGTGTGGCCCGGGCCGTAGTTTGAGGCCCCCTGCGTGGTTTGGCGCTGAGGTGTGCGGCGCACCAGTCATGGGTTAGAAGCTGCGCCGGCGTGTTCACTGCGGCCTCTCGGGCCCTCGCGGCAGCCCTCGAGGAAGGGGAACGTCGGGCTTCCCTGCAACTTTCTGCCACGGGGCCCAGATGCGCGAGAACTGAGCTTGGCATTTCCAGAACCAGCTGCAGCCCTGGCCCACGGAGGCTCAATCGGGCGTTTCACTCGACAAGAATGTACTTCGGCTTACAGCTGAGAAAGCATAATTAAAAAAAAAAAAACTTTGATCAATTTTAATTTTTAAAGCAGTTTTAGGTTTACAGCAACATTGAGAGAAAGGTACAGAGATGTTCCACATATCCCCGGCCCCCACGCCCAGCCTCCCCCATTACCAACATCCCCTACCAGAGCGGTACATTTGTTGCAATTGATCAATCAATGAACCTGCATTGACGTGCCGTTACCCATAGCTCACATCAGGGGTCGCTCTTGGTGCTGCGCAGTCTGTGGGGTTGGGCACGTGCATGACCACCTGTATGTGCGGTTTCAGGCCGTGTGGGATCGTTCCGCTGCCCTGGAAGTCCTCTGTGCTTGGCCCCTTCATCCTTCCCTCCCTCCAAACCCTGGAAACCCCTGGAAACAGTGATCCTCTGCTGTTTCCATAGTTTTACCTTTTCTAGAATGTCATATAGTTGGAATCACACAGTACTGTGTTTCCCCGAAAATAAGACAGGGTCTTATATTTATTTTCCCTCAAGAAGACACCCCAGGGCTTATTTTCAGGGCATGTGTTATTTTCCCCTCAAAGCCTCAGCTTGCAGCAGCACAGGATGGCCGGGACCTGACAGGGGAGCCGACCTTGTGGTTGGGGCTGCCCGCACCTTTCCGGTCACCTCTGGGATAGTCACTGTCACGATGGGGCAGATGAGAAGGGCTGCTCGTCTTCTTTACTGCTCTGTGACGACATGCATGGGTTGTGCAGATGCGCTGCGTAGCCACGCCCATCACTAGGGCTTATTTTTGGGGTAGGGCTTCTATTGCACAAATGCTTAGAAATACTGCTAGGGCTTATTTTATGGGTAGGGCTTATTTTCAGGGAAACACGGTACATAGCCTTTTCAGACTGGCTTCCTTCACTTAGTAACACACATTTAAATTTCTTCCTTGTCGTTTCGTGGCCTGGGAGCTCACTCCTTTTTAGTGCTTGGTAACATTCCACTGTCTGGGAGGAGCAGACTTTTCTCCCTCACCGAACTGAAAAGTTCATGCCAGGTCTGTGGAATTGAGAGCTGAACGTGGGACCCCACAGCCCTGGCGGCCCGTTCTGGAATTCCCTGTCCCTGAACAGATGCAGAAGATGACCGCTTTTTTCTTAATGACAACATCGATGAGTCCCCCCACAGTCAATATCAGCTGACAGGACCCCACGAGGAACCGGTGCGTGGCAGTCCCCTGGCCGGCAAGCTGAGCTTCCTGGATTTTCGTCAGTGCTGACTTCCTGTTTAAGGGAACTCGCTGTTGGAAATGGAAAGCTGTCACATTCCTTTTCATGAGAGATGATAAAACCGCGTTGGAACACCTGATTATCTTCACAAACCCTGAGACGTGCCACTCCGAGCAGGCCGGCAGCATGCCGAGAAAATGCGAAATCTCCTGCACGTGCTGAGCTTTGCATGAGTCCCGTGGTGAGCCCCACGGGGGCGTTTGTGTTTTGGACTGAAAACAACCGACTGAAAACCACCCCCCCAAGTTCACGGCTGAGGACGGAGCGGAGCCAGGGCGAGCGCAGGAGCTGCAGCAGCGCGCGAGCGCCTCCTGGCGCCCACGGGCAGCTGCGCTTCCCGCCCAGGTGTCACGGCCGGTCCCTGGCTTCACCAGGCTGGGGCCATAGGTCGCAGCAACTTTGGCCCTAGAAGCAAGGGGATGTGAAGCAGGCTCCACTCTATCACCTGCGCCTGTTCCGGCGGCCGCCGCAGAACTCTTCGCTGCAGAGCCCACAAGCCTTGCTGTGATGCTCAGCTCTGCCGAGAGCCGGCTCTTCCCAACTTTGAACTGTGGCTCCGTGTTACCAGGAGCTGAAAGGAGAGAAGGCCCTTGAACATTTATTTCAAACCTAAGTCAAAACTAAGCCAGATTAAGATTTTCACTGACAGTCAATGACTGAAACTTCCGAATGTTTTTATAACCTTACAAAATTCACCTTGGGCCTTTGTCTACCTAACTCCTAATCTATCACATCACCTCCTGGGCAAACACACACACACTCACACACCCCTCCAAATTCTTAGGACGTTTAGAATGGAAAGTTGGGTCTGATTAAGCAAACCTTTGCCATTCACTCTGCACTGACTGTCATTTAAAACAACCAGACCAAAAAAAATCAATAACTAGAATTGGTTACCTTTTCTCCACTGCTCCTAGAAGTTCTTCGGGTAAGAGGGGAAGGCAGGGGCCTGGCATTTTTGGAATTCCTGTCTGTTTTGAGTAGGAGCTGCTGCGTTAGCTGCTTCAGCTTCATAAGAGTCATTTTGTCATCAGTCCTAATGGTGATCACCTGTGAGTCTCTAAGTCCGGGGAAGGGTCTGTGTCCCAATGCCCCAGACTCCGTGGAGGAAGCTTCTGCCCCTTTGTGCGGTACAAGGTCACCAGACAAGAGCAAGATTTTGTCCTTAAGTGATTTTATGGCTTTGGAGCACTCACTGTAAAACCACCAGCATAAGCACGCTGGGCCCCCTCGGGACGCTGCGAGCATTGCCTGGGATGAGCGGGTGAGGCAGGACGGGGGTGCAGGCATCCCCTTTGTCCCTAGTCCCAGGCAGCTGCAGACCCCTGGCCAAGCAGGATGACTCCCTAATTCCACCCTCTATGGAGGGCAGCTGGGAGGCTCAGCCCGAGGAACCATTAAAGCAGGGGTCCTCAAACTTTATAAACAGGGGGCCAGTTCACTGTCCCTCAGACCGCTGGAGAATGCGCCCACATTCCACACATGCGCACTATGGGCCCGGCACGAGCCGGCTGCTAAGAGGACAGGTGGTGGCGGTGGCAAAAACACTGGGCGGGCTGGATAAATGTCCTTGGCAGGCTGCATGTGGCTCACAGGCCATAGTTTGAGGATTCTCGAATTAAAGAAACAAAAGGAAGGATTCTACCACTTGGGTGAGACAGTTCATATCCACGGTGGATTTGCATAAGGATTCCGCAACCTGGCCGGGCCAGCGAGTGGTGTCCCCGCTTTACGGAAAAGGAACCCGAGGCTCAGAGAGATTAAGTCAGTTATCTGTGGTCACAGAACAAGCTGGGAAGAGAACCCAGGTCTCAGGGCCCACTTTGTTCTTCCCTCAAAGGCACCGTGAGCCCAAAGCTCCTTTCTCCAGTGTCTGGCCAAACTTCAGGTATAAGAACAAGAAGAAAAAAGTAAATCTCCTTTCTTTTATCTAATGCTTCATCTTTTAAGGTAAGTTAAAGACCAAGTGTCACCTTTCAGTCCCAAATTTTAGGGTCTGCATGGTAACCTTTAGTAGGCCTTGTTTGTTTGTTTTTTTTGTTTGTGTTCTCTTAGCTTCAGCTTAAAGGATACACCAAGAACAGAAATTAAATATAAATAGAACAGAAATCCATACTGTTTATTTTGTTCCCAATCTCACCTTCCCCTCTTTCCATCCCTTCTCCCACCCCCAGCTTTGCCAGTTTGTAAACAAATCAGAAAAAAATCTCCAATGGGCTGAAAACCTGTCCACGGTTTACTCCAGCTGGAAAGAATTGTGTTCCGCCGAGAGTCAGACCCATTTACGATGGAAACCCTGACGGGCGATGCTGTAATTATGGTCTTGCTATAATGAATGTATCCGTGTGGTCAAAGCCATGGATTTTTCCATGGTATTTTTCCATGGGAGATTTCCTCCCTGAGAGATGTTAACTTAAAATCTGGAGTACAGCTTTGACTTTAGACCAGGATCTCTCCTGGCATTGCTAGAACCTAAAGTTAACTGTTATATTGACTTTGGTAGTCACGATTAGCAAGGGAGATATTAGATTGATTTTTGCAAGATTAACAGGGGTGGGGAGCCAAGAGTTTGGTGGTGGATTCAGGAGCTGACTTCAGTAAACTCCCAGATTTTTAGCCAGGGAGTATTTTCTTTCTTCTCTGACTTGGTGGCTACATTGAAGTAGAAATGTTGGCTAGAGCTGTCTGGTATTAGGGTGATCAACTATGTCGACTGGCCTGGGACCATCCAGTTTTACCATGAAAATTGTGCATGCCAGGAAACCCTCAGTCCTGGGGAAGCCAGGGCAGCTGGTTGGTCCTCCTAAATCGTATGGAAAATAGAATCAAGATTGGGAGGACAGCAAAGTATTAATAATATATAGTCTCCTTTAAAGAAAGCCACCAGACTGAGTTTTAAAGTAAGATCCTTTCTTGGTGTTTAAAAAACCCTCCGTGGAACCAGTGCTTAGCTTGAGAACTGATTCAGGCCAGGGCTCGAGAGGAATGTTAAGATCTCATGCCTGACACGGCAGAATGTTATATGAAAAACTGAACAAGCCACTGTCATGCCTAACAATGTCACAGGTTAGCAGATGATGCTGGGTTATTCGGGGGCAGGAATAGAATGGGACATTTCATGGGTATTTAAGCCCTCCCATTAGGCCGTCCCCTCTCCCCCAGGGTCTCACTTCTCCAATCTTTTCCTAACAGGCCCTTAAATGTTCTTTGAAAACCTCTTTTCTTCGCAATGGGCAGGCGCAGGGCGCAAGAGAGAAGGAATGTCGGGCCGATCCGGGGGGCACAGGCTCCCTGTCCAGGCCCTGACGGGGTGCCTCACTCCAGGGCCCTGCTTCCCCAAGCTTCTCCAGATCTCCCAGGCTGCTCCTGTTGCCTCTCCAAGTACTGTGAAAACCGCTGATGGTTAGGAATAGGCAGGCTGAGCGAGGGTAAAGGAAAAAAGAAATACAGAATCAAACCCAGGGCAAAAATGGACATTGCAAGAGCCAGATGAACCCCCTTCCCCCCGACACTGTGCAGAGCAGCAGGAGAAAATGTGCATCGACTTCAAAATGTCAATTTGGTTTTTGTAAATCAAAAAGATTTATGAAAACAGATCCTTTGGGACAGGAATGTTAAACCTATTTCTGGCTTTATGAAGCACACGTTCAGAACTTGTGCTTGGACTGATACATCCCGAGCCTTTGGTAAGCTGTGCATTGACCCTTTCTGTGGCTATAACTTCCACCACTATGAATTCCAGGGTCGTACGATGTAGGAACAGGGAGGGTGAGAAGATAGTGACCTTCTCCTGTTCTGTTCTCTCGTCCACGGAAAGAGTGGGCTTCCTGCCACGTGGAAGTTGGGCATGTTGAGGCCACAACCTGGTGCAGGGTGGCAGTGAGCTGTAGGCGTCCCCTTGCCCCTCTGCCTCCAGAAGGACGTGCCCAGCTTGGCTATCATTCCGCAGCCTGGGATGCAAGCAGCGTGACCTGACCCACATCCTTCAGAAGAGCCTGCACAGAGGAGCCCTGAACAGCACGCGCTTGCCGCGCCAGGCCGCTGGGGTCCATTTCATGTTGTATGTGATGCAGCCGAAACTAATCTGCACACCTTTAAAGAAAGAACCTAATCCAACTAAGAGTCATAGCTGATTCTTCTGCAGATGTGCAGCTCCATTTATCTTATAAGGTAACTATCAAAGAGTCTGCAAAAATCATCTTCTTTCTAGGCTTTCTCCTGTTGTCACGGGAGGACAGAAGATGTAAAATTTCCATTCTTATTTTGCTGCTCCTTAATCGAAGTGTCTACAGTGAGCTGTGTTGACAGGCCGGCAAAGGCCATAGGAAGGTACCTACCAGCAGTCCATGATCTAAGGAATCAATATGTGAGATACGTCATTTTATCTGCATGTGCACGAGCAGTGGACACACGCATTTTAAATGGCCACGGCGCAGGGGCCATCTGTGCGAGGTGGAGCGGTCTGCGGCGTGTGAGAGGCGTCCCCGGGGCGTCTCTGGGCAGTAACCGCACCAGCTGTCTCCAGCCAGCCCAACCCTGCACCCCGAGCTGGGCTATGGGAGCTGATTTTTATGGATGGTGTGGAGACTCCGCGTTCTTGGCTTCCGGTTGGGTCTGGCCTGTGGCTGTTCTCGTGGGAGGGGGACAGGGTGTTTATTTTCTTGGCTTCCTCATGCTGGTCACTGTGGGTTGGCTGCTGTCCTCACCCACAGCTCAGCCGACCAGGGCCCCGTGGGCAGTGGGCAGTGCTGTCTGAGGGCCTGACAGCGTGCCCCCAGACCCCCACCGCCCGAGGAGGTGACAGCACATTGGGCCGACCTGCCACAGGGTCCTGTAGCCATCTCAGAGGGGACTCATGACAAGCCCACGCCTCACTTCCCCCAGACGCCACGGGGCACGTGCCACATTTTCTCCTGTGCAGCTTTGTGATCTGAGGGACCAGCATTTTTGAATTGTGTCCATTTCTTAGTCTTTAACAAATATAAATTTTATTTATATTTGTATATATACAAATATAAATATATTTGTGTATATATTTTATATTTGTATATATGTCTATATTTTATTTATAAACAAAGATATATTTTCTGATTCTTTTCACCACCTGGTGACACATTTTCTGGACGTGTGAAATGAACAGGCCATTGGAGAGGCCCACGATGGTCTGGGCCCTAGACGGCAAGCACGTACCTTGATTTTTTGTATGCTCAGTGCCTGCTGCGCTCGGTATGCCTTACTGAATGAATCAGTGAATGGAGAAGACATCTAGCTTTCTAGCCTGTTCAAAGGCTAGAAAGTTTGACAAGAATGAGCAAATTCCTGACATCCGCCCCGTTCCCATCCCCCCCCTCCCCACCCCGTGGCAAAATGCTTCCTTACCAGATGCCCTCCAACCGCACTCGTGACCAACAGTCACAGATTAGTTAATTCATCCTGTAATGTCCTGGTGCTGACTTTGTGCCAGTCACTCTGCTGGGCCTTGGAGTCACAGGGCTCAGAGTTAAGGGGGAACCCCTGAATTAGCCTTCAGGGGAGCGGGGCTTCTGGTTTAGGAAGAGGTCACCAGAGGGCCAAGGACAGAGGATACAGCCGGGGCAGCGGGTGAGGGGGGAGCCTCAGAAAGGTGCCCAGGAGGTGATGCTCCAGTAGGGTCTCAAGGGACAGGTGGAGAGGAGAGGTTGGTTAGGATTCGGGGAAGAGGCCTGAGTTCTTACCTGGGGCTGAGACACTGAGTGGAGGAGAAACTGAGATGTTCTAATAGTATAGGGAATGTAACTGTGAACAGGCTTGTTCTGTTAACAAACTCCCGAGTTTCTATTTCCCTGCTGTACCAGAAGTTCTTGGCCACCTGTGTGCTGTCTCTGATTGGCCTGCGTGGCTGGCAGCAAGGAGGCTGACAGTCTGAGATGTTTGCACGTGCCCTTCGAGTGTGAGGCTGTGCTAAGTTACCCCGTGCTTCCTCTTTAGGGCTCTAACGTTGTCCCTGAACCCCAAGGTGTTTGGAGAGGATGAAAACTATCCACCCTCAAACCGTACCCAGCCCTCTGAGTGCCTTTCTCTTTGGCAGTCTGTTATTGGACTTCCTTAACCAGCTACGGAGGAAGGCGGAAAGAAGTACCTATCCACAGAGCGCACTTTGAAGAGGAAGAGTTAGAAAGAGAGAGTGCAAGGGCAATGGGACGTTTGCTTCCCTTTGTTGGATGAGCTTAAATCACGGGCAGTATCTTACATGGCAGGGAGGAGGGCATGAAGTTTGCACATGAAGAAAGTGGGGTGCACGGTGGCATTGGGGGCTGGCGAAGAGTGCTGGCTGGTGGCCTGCAAGGAGAGGTGTGCATGGGACAGGAAAGTGCCCTGTAGGCTCTGCTGAGGAGAGACAGGGCCCTCAGAATGGCCCCTGCATTTTCAGTTCTGTTGAGGATTACCAGCATTAGGTTCTCAGCCACTTCCAGAAAGAAGTCACATTATCTTATGATGAGATTTCATAAAATTACACAGTTAGAATGCCTTTCTTTAAAAAAAAAAGAGATTAGTGTCCACTTACTGTCAGGAAAAGCAAATTGTAACAAGAACTCAGGATAAAATGGAGTCTGGGTTTTACTTTTGAGTTTCCTAGAAGCCACGGCAAAAAGATACAATAGGGATCATTATAGTTCATACAAGCAGGTGACTTTGACAGAAGTCTTCTCTCCTCCTCCCCACTGTGTTAGTCTCTCCTCTGCGTGTTTGTGGCGTGTGATGTTCACAGGGACCTTGAAAATCATCCAATCCTCCCTATTTTCCAGGTGTGCAGGTGGAGACCGAGAGGAGAAAGGGATGTGTCTGAGGGCAGAGGTGGGGTTTCTCTCGTCACTAGACCCAGTGACCAGCATGATTTGCCGGCCTGTCGTCTTATCCCACATGACTGTAGTCAGATGAAAAAACTAGAGTCTTGTTTCGTCTTTTCTCTGAAGCTGCAGTCGCTCTGGAGGGACTCGGACTTAGGGGTGGACGTGAGGCAGGGCTCCTCCGCAGGTCTCGTCTTTGGCAGTGGCATCCGCAGGCCCACAGTGGCATGATGATTCAAGTCCCCTATGGGCTCCCGACTCGCCCCATGCTCTGAGCTACCCAGGGCTTGCTTAGCGGGGTCTGCCCTGGGGCAGGAGCCTCCACACTGGCCTGGGCCTAGGATGGGGCTGATGTCAGCCATGGTGACAGGAAAGGGCTTAGTGACAGGCCGAAGCCAGGCAGGTGGGGCAGGGCTGTCCTTCCCCAATCTCCTCCCTGAGTGGGCCCTCTGCGGAGTAGCTGGCTTGCCTTCTCTGTGTGGGGACGAGGCCCCTTCCGCCATGGCACTGAAGTACAACGTGGAGCTCCCCTCCCCTTCTTCCACCCATGGCTGCCCCCCGGCTCCCGGCCCCTGTGCCGCAGGGACAGCTGTGGACCCCTCCTCCGGGCTGCCCTCTCCCCGTGCGGCTGACGGCCTCTCGGGAGGCACTTTGTCCTGAAGATCGCTGGCAAAAGAGACATAACTTGAGCTTTCCAAAGGGTCAGGGTCCGCTTTAGGGACACCTTCAAACTTAGAGCCTTTCTCTGAGGTTAGGGGGTCACGGGGTGAGGATGGGGGCACCAGCTGGGAAGACAGGGGCTTCCTCTGCACACTGTGGTGTTGACTGAGCCCCCAGGAGCAGCCAGGACTGTCCTCTCCAAAGGCTGCGTTGATCTTGGACACGTTTCCTGTTTTCAGGGCAAGTTTTACCAACAGCCAGTGGTGGTGACTCAGGAAAGAGTCCTCCCCGGCGACGTGGCTCCTCACCCCGGCCCCCGGGGAGGCCGGCTGTGGGCTGGGGGGCGTCCCCAGCGGCGTTGGCTCGGAACCTTCCCCTTGGCACAAGACCGAGCTCTCGGCTCTCCCCGCTGCTGGAGCTGTGGCCTGGGGAGAAGATCCTCTCTCTGCCGTGTCACCCCCTGCAGGGCCACAGGATGTCCGCAGGAGGCCCTGCCGGATGGCCGCGGATTTTGGGTGGAGCAGACTGTAATGCACGAGCAGCGCCGCGCTGCCTGAGGAAGAAAACGAGAGAGCGCGAGGTTATGCTCTGTGGCGGCCCGCGCCCTCCCCGGCTTTGCAGAGTTGCAGGTTCTGAGCCTTTTGAGGAGAACAACATAATTTGGGATCCCAGTGAGGCCTCCTGTTGGATGCTCAGAACTGGATATTCGGGGAGAACTTAATCAGGCTCCAGCTTCTATAAACTGCAAACCTTCCTAAACCTAAACAGGTGACAACAAAGCTTCAATCCCGTTGGTTCTATGCCTTCCTCTTTGAGAGCAGCTCCAGTCGGGCGCTCTAGACGTGTTTGCATGTGTGTGCGCGCGCGCGCATGCGTAGTAGAAATGTAGTGTTTGCTTCCCAGCGGCTGAATCAAATGCTCGGGGTTCAGCCGTCAACACGCCGGCTGACAGCTCCAAAGCTGGG
>VSMD01140728.1:0-155240 GCA_008750895.1 Mirza zaza
GGTGACACAGGTGTGGGGCTGAGGGGAGGAGTGGGGTGACACAGGTGTGGGGCTGAAGGGAGGGGAGAGGTGGGGTGACACAGGTGTGGGGCTGGGGGGAGGGGAGGGGTGGGGTGACACAGGTGTGGGGTTGGGGGGAGGGGGGGGAGGCGGGGGCAGCAGGGTGGGCAGACGGGCAGGCTGTCAGCTTGCTGTCCCTAAGCACCAGGTATGGCTCTGGGCACCAGGTATGGCTTTGGACTGAACCCTGCATTCATTACCTTGTCTCATTGTCGCAGCAAGCACCATTTCTCAGATGGCAACTCTCAGGCTGGGAGCCATCGGGGGCCTCTGTGAGCCAGGTGTGTCCAGCCCCTGGCTGTGCCCATGGTCAGGATGCCCTGCACACCCCCGCCTGCCAGCCAGGGCGATGGTTGTGTCGTGGAGCCTCGAGGACACACGCAGAAGGGGGAACCGCACCTGTAGTTTGGCTGCGCTGGCTGCTCCCTGGACGTGCGTGGGCAGGCTGCTGCCCCACCTGGGTAAGCTCAGGTCCCCAGAGCACTGGGTCTACAGGCGCCCACCATCCCGCCCCAGCCTCCACGTGGTGGCTGGCACATCGCAGGTGCCCAGTAACTACTGAGGAAGGAAGATGTCACATCTCCAGTAACCGTGCAGATATTAAACCGTCAGATAACAAGCAGGGCAGGGGGGACAGGGAGGCTGGGTCTGGTAGCACCAGGGCAGTGGACAATGACGCTGCCAGTCGTCAAGGCATCCCAGAGAACAGGATGTGCCACTGTGACCGGGAGAATCTTTTCAGGGGTCCTCAACACACACGTCTGGGAGGGGAGAGCCAGGGACAGCTTGGTGGGAGCTGGAGGTCGGTGCTCACCTTCCGTGGACAGGACCCCGTGGCTCCCTCCACATCACTTCCCTTCCGGGCAACCAGAAAGGTGCTTCCAGACCTCAGCCCCTTCTATTCTGGCATCCCGAGTCCCGTTCGTTCGGCACCTGCTGTGTGGAAGGCTCCAGGCAGGAGCCACAGACCTGCAAGCCCAGCACAGGGGTGAATGAGCTTGTGGCCTTGGAATTGGCCAAAGGACCCAGTGTTTGCAGGGCTGCGTGGATGGACTGAGGGTCAGTTGATCAGGCCGTACGTGTCTGCTTGTCAGCCCAGTTAACCAAACAACCGCGAGTCCCCTGCGTTCACGATCCCTGCGCCTGGTGCTGGGAACACAGTGGTGCAAGGACAGCAAGGCCCCTACTCCTGTGGACCTCACACGCAGGATGCAGAGGGAGAGACAGGTCAGCCAGTTTAGGACGAGAGCCCGGCGTGGGGAGTGAGACCAGAGAAGTGGCCGGGAGAAGCTGACGGTGCAGGAGAGGGGACAGATTCAGGAGAAGCAGCCCCAGGATGCCGAGAGGGACACGTCCAGGAAGAATGGGCTCAGGGAGGCGCAGGATGCTCCACCCGGGACTTGCAGGAGGGAAGGCAGGGGCGGGTGAGCGCTCTGGAACCTGCTAGGGTTTTTCTCAATGGCCTATGAGCTGAGGTTGAGATTGGTGAGGGGAGAGGGACCAGGGGGCATGGGGGACTGGGGGGGGCAGGGGAGTGGGGATGGGGGTCCAGGTCAGGAAGGGCTTGGGGAGGTCAGGAAGCCGGGCTGAGCAAACCAGGGCACACCACGAGGTGCAGAGACCCAGTGTGGGGGGGGGGCAGCGGCAGGGCGGCCGGTGCCACAGTGACAACGTGGCCGTGACTGCAGCTGGCACTCAGGGGCTGAACATGGTCAGAATCAGGGAGCTGGAGAAAGGGGGCTTGGAACCAGGATTTAGGAGGAGGAGCTGCTCCCAGGGCGACAGGGCATGACCCAAGGGGAGGGTGGCTTGGGTGGAGGACAGGCAGGTCGGTGGGGACAAGGACCTGAGCAGCCACGGTGGGATCAGGACCCAGTGGGGCATGAGGGACAGAGCCGACCCACAGGTGCCACAACGGGAGGCTCAAGGAGATGACGGAGGAGCTGGGGCTTTGCGGAGGGGAGAGGAGTGAGTCTGGCCACGTGCAAAAGGAGGACCCACCCCTGGGAGCTGCGTCCCTGGTGAGCCTGCAGGGAGCAATGCCCCGCCCCCCAGCCAGAAGCCCAGCAGGAGGTGGGGGCTGTTCAGGGAGGGGAGTGTGTGGGTGGCAGACTTGCCTCGAGGGGCCTTGCAGTAGGTAGGGTGCAGGGAGGGCGGGGTGAGCTCAGGGGAGTGGTGTGCATGGGGCAGAGGGGCCTCAGCCACTCCCTCTCCCACTGGCCAGGTGCACACCTGCGGGAAGGTGCGGAGGTGTCAGAGCAGACCCAGCCCAGTCGGGACGCCTCCCTCCTCGCCGCCCTGCTGCATGCCTGGGCTCAGCTCAGGGGTCTAGGGAGAGCCTCAGCTCCCTCGCGTGTCCATCTGCTCGGGCCCTCACCCATCTGACTCAGACTGCGGCCGAGCACGTGCCGGACCTGATACCCAGCGTCAGCGTGCCAGGGTGCGGGAGCCTGTGGCCCAGGAACACGGTTCAGTCTTGAACACACACACACACACACACACACACACGCCTGTGTGCACGCGTGCTCTGGCACACAGCCGTCATAGAGGCACGGAGTGACCAGAAATGGAGGGCACTGCAGAGGGAGTGGCAGGGAGGCTTCCTGGAGGAGGCAGCTTCTGCACCCTCCGGCAAGGAAGGGGTGCATTCTGGGAGATAAGTACGGCCTGGGGAAAGGCTCCCAGGAATCCACAGAGGAACCCAGGTTGACAGGGCTCCCTGATCCGGAGCCCCTCACTCCCCATTCATTTAGTGGACAGAGGAGCCGTGGACACAGAGGGTGCCACGTGCAGCCCCACTCACCCCTGCTTCCGGGGGCCACGGCCGGGTGGGAGTGAGGACGCTGTGCTGCTCACACCTGCGGGCATCCCAGCCAGGTGGGGACAGGAAGAGCCCAGCGAGTCCCCACAGGCAGCGACATTTAGGACGTGGAAGGTAGCGGGGAAGGCCTTGCAGGGACAGAATGGGGAGAACCAGGCGGGGGGCGGGTGCGCAGGGCCTGGCTGAGGAAGAGGGTCGTGTTGGGTGTGGCGAAGGGAACCAGGGTGCAGGGCTGGGGCGGGGGCAGTGAGTGGGGCCCCTGGACACAGGTTTCAGGAAGCGGCTGAGAGTGATGTTCTGCCCGGCAGGTGCCCCGGGGGAGGCAGGCCGGTCAGCCCGTTTGGAACCTGCCACAGCCTCCGTTTCTGAAGGAGGCAGGATTAGACTCCCACCTTCGGCCTTAAGGCAAGGAACCACCAAGGGGGGCGGTTTCGGCTCCAGGCAAGGAAGAGCCTTCCAGCAGCGGTGAGCTTCCCATCCTGGTGGCATCCAAGCAGAGGGAGGAAGCCCCTCCCTCCCAGCTCCACGGCGTCAATCGGTGTTGCTCAGCAGCCGCTGCCCACTGAGTGTCGTGAACGGGCGGGCGGCCAGGCTGCGCTCGCCCCCAGGGAGTGGGCGCCGGCGGCCAGTCGGGGTAATTTCTCCTGCGCGGCTCAGAGAGGCGTGGGCCCGCCCCTGGCCCATCTGTTTGCGCACAGCGCCAGATCGTTTTTCAATACATCAGCAGCGCGGCTGAGGACGCCCCCTGGCTCCCGCCGCCCCGCCCGCCCGGCTCCCCCAGGCGGAGCCCCCCCACCCCCACGGCATTTCGGCCTCCCTCTCAAAGTCAGCAGAATATGATTTTATTGATTGGAGATGCTGGGCTTGTCGATTTCCTGCGTGGGGGAAAGCATGCATTTCCCTGTCTCTTTCCTAAACAAGTCGTAAAACGGATCGCGCGTCTAAAAGGGCGACATAAAACACTGGCCAGAGCGAGCTGCGTGTAATTCGCTGACTGCATAAATCAGGGAGACGACGTTCAGAGAAGTCTCCTCTCCCTTTCTAGACATAAAATGGTTGACTTCTAAATTGTGAGAGAAGTCGGCCCACGTGTCCCCAAGGCTGCCAGGAGGCACGGGGACAGAAGCCCTGGGAGGGGAGATTGGGCACAGGTGACAATGACAGCCCCATGTTGGCCCTGAGCCTCAGGGTTTGGGGAGCCTCTTATTTCTCCTGGGGAGGCAGCAGGGGCTGGCTCTGCCCTTCCCAAACTTCAGTCACAGCCGCCCCCTTCTGGCACCTGCCGTTCCCACGGACCACCTGTGCCGGTATTTACTTAGCAATTTTAGAAAGAGCGCTCCCCCTCCCATGCTGCAGCCTCGTTTCAGCCACGGCATCTCTAGCCACGGGTGGAAGGGAAGGCTGCAGCCTCCCTGTCTCCTCTCCCCTCTCCCGGGCGGTGCTGCAGGGTCCCGGCACCTCCACCGGTGACCTCCAGCTTCTGGGCATTGGGGAAGGCTCTGTCTGCATCTCACGGGCTAGAGCCGGTCACGTTACCCCAGCCTGGGCGCAAGGGAGGCTGGGAGATGTGAGTTCCAGATTATTGGGGAAGCAACCAATGGGAGATGAAGGGGACCCATCCCTGCCACTGTTATTAAAATAAATGCATCTCTGGGTACCCCTCGGGCCACACCTGGGAAAGGCTGCCTTTGGCTTCAGAAAGGCTGAGGTGCAGTGCTGGGTGACCTGGGGCAGGTGACTCACCCTCTCTGAGCTCCAGTCTATCCGGAGCAAACATGCGTGAATCCAGGGAGTAAGCAACTTTCTTCAGGACACAAGCCAGCTTGTTGCAGGGGTGCTCGTGGGTGCTACTGCTCAGCCCCAGCCAGGAGCGCCCTGTGGGCGTCAGGTCCCCCAGGCAAGGGCTCAGGGCTTCGAGCCTCTGGGCCCCGTGAGGAGGGCAGTGGGCAGCCAGGGAGGGCGAGGGGCAGGGGGAGCCCACAGTGGCATTTTCGAGCAGGCGGGTCTGGGGCTGGCGGGGAGAGACCCTGAAGCAGGCTGCCTTCATCAGTGCTCCGACTTCCACCCAGAAAAGCGACATTACGTGACTCATTAAGTTCAAACCAGAAAAGGCTGAGCCGGAGCGACGAGAACCGGGTCTTCCCTCCGGGCCGGGACTGAGCAGGAGGTGGGGGCTGCGGCTGGTGTGCAGGGGTCTCGGCAGCAGCGGCAGGCCCGGGACACCTGGGCTCCCACGTTTTTAATCTCTGTTAAAACAGCAAACCAGGGCAAGGGAGGGACAGGAGGGACAGGCTGGGGAGGTGGGGCGGGGCACAGCCAGACCTGGGTGGTGGCAAGCTGGGACGCCAGGGACCCTGGGGAGCGAGCCAGGGAGTGGAGCGGGGTGGCGTCCAGACCTCAGACCAGGGCGGCGATGGGCGGGGCCCCTCACGCCTGCGACGGGCCCCTCGTCAGGCGTTGGCCCCAACGCCGGAATCCGTGGCCTGCTGCTGAGCGTCTGGCCTGTCATTTAGATGCTTGATGACGTCGGGAGAGGCAGGGAGTGATGACTGTCCACGATCACTGACGTGCAATTGATTCCACACCTGCACCGTGCTCTGCGGCCAGTGGTGAGAGCCGTGCCCTCCCTCACCGGGCAGCCAGCACCTCGGAGCCTGGGTCAGGGGTCGGGGGTTGGGGGCCTGATTCTGGCACCTGCCGTGCAGGGCTGGGCCGGTCTCACACAGGCAGAGTCACAGACAGCCTGTGACGTGGCAGCCCCCACAGACCCACGTCCCAGTCCCCAGCGTCTGTGGGTACGTCACCTCGCCTGTCGAGGGACTTCGCAGATGAGACTACGTGAGGATCGGAGAGCGGACGGTGTTTGCATCCTCTGGGCAGGTCCCACGTGATCGTGAGGGTCCCCCTGAAAGGGGGTGCGGAGGCTCGGAGCCAGGCAGAAGAGGGGGACAGAGCAGGGCCAGAGGGGAGGAAGAGGCTGGGGGAGCTCACGGCCTCTGACCCCTGCAAGGGGGCAGGTGAACCAGAGACGGCTGCACTACCAGAGGGCGAGGTACAGCCCCAGGGCCCCGTGAGAACGGAGAGGGGCCGCCTGTGACACCCCAGTAGCCGAGCAGACTCCCGGGGCTTTCTGGTCCTGGCTGAGATGGAGCAATAGTGCGATCGATCGATGGCGACCTTGTGTTTTAACTCCCAGCAACAGAGATGAGGCCCCATCAGGGCAAGAGGGAGGGAGAGAGAGGGAGGGCTGAGAACAGGACCTCAGGCCATCTGTGACATGGAGCTGGCCAGAGCACGGTCTGGGGACAGGGACCCGCCCCACCCTGCCCGCAGAGCTGGAACACACCCTCTAATCCCTTTTCCAACCCCTCGAGCTAATTTCCCAGAGGATCTGGCTAAAAGACACCTGCAGCTGGAACAAATTTAGACCTGCGAGAAAGTGCTGAGTCACGCTTTGCCTGTTTGGAAAACAGAGAGCTAATTAAGTGACTGCTGGGAGGGAGAGGCTGGCAGCGGGACCAGGCAGTGGAAAAAACCTCCCGTGACGCCCGGCTCCGCAAAGCTCACGGATAAACACGGATCACCAGGGGAGGGCAGCCCGCGCGTGCTGGGCCGTCCCCAACCCGTCACGATGCACCTAGAAGCACCTTGTCGTGCCTGTCGGCCCCCCAGTGGAGACATGGCCAGATCCTGGGCTGGCGGAGCTTTCCAAAGGGGTCTTGGGGGTCACAGGGCACCCCGTTATGCGGTAGACACTGAGGCCCAGAGGAGGGAGGAGGAAGAGGCTCAGCCGCCCACCCTGCAGTGTGAGTCAAGCCTCCCCCTCCTCTGGGACTCCGGGCGCTCGCCTGCCTCCCCCCCTCACCGGCGCCTGGGAGCCTCCCTGGGCGAGGGTTTGCCGGGCGGCGTTACAGCCAGGATGGCGGCAGACACGGCCCTGCCCCTCGGGGCCCGCAGTCTGGCCGTGAGGACACACCCGGAGAGGCCACAGCGCTGAGCGCCGGGGTGGGTGAGTGGCAGGGCCTGGGAGGGTGGAGGGGGTGCACCTGCAGACGGGGCAGGCAGGGATGGTTAGAGCCCCGGCTCAGCAGAGGGACAGCATCTGGCCGGACAGGTGGCTGAATGAGTGCTTGCTGGCAGCGTTCTGGGCAAACTGTTGCAGGGCACCTTCATCAAACTCATCCCTGCCCCTAAGGGGGACGTCGTGAGTCACACTCAGACAACTGCCACCCAGGATGAGGCTGTGGGACAGAGTCTGGCCTCCTGAGCTTGTGTCAGGTGGGTCAGGTCCTGTGGGTCTCACCGCCACCCCACTTACCAGCCCATTGCCCGCTGCCCCAGTAATCTGGAACTCACATCTCCCAGCCTCCCTTGCGCCCAGGCTGGGGTCACGTGACCGGCTCTAGCCCATGAGGTGCAGACAGAGCCTTCTCCAATGCACAGAAGCTGGAGGTCACCAGTGGAGGTGCCGGGACCCTGCAGCACCGCCGGGGAGAGGGGAGAGGAGACCAGGAGCTGTGGAGCCACCGTGCCGGGGAAATGCAGAGGCCCAGAGAGGGCTGTGAGCCCACCCAGACCCTGACCCCACAGGACCTCTCAGCCTTTCTGGAGAGCAGAGGCCTAGGCCTGGGCCATCCGCCATGCGTGCGGGGCCCGTGGCCATGCTACAGTGACCGGAGACCCTGAGAGCCCTCTGCCCCCTGGAAACCGCACCCTCCAGAGCCGACCTCACGGGACGCAGGTGCGAGTCTGATTCCCCCACCTCTGGGGCTCCGTGCACACTGTGGGGTGGGTGTGGGGTGCCGACTCTCGGCGTAAGTCCCTGAGAACCCGGACCTAAGACCCCACACCAGCCTCACGCCTGGGCTCCCCAGGTCCTGCCCGTGATGGGTTTTGGCAGGACAACATTGCTACCTCCAAGACTTCTCCTTGGTGATGTCCAAAGCCTTCCCTCAGGGGACAGAGCCTCGTATTCCGTTTTGGGGTGGGGGGACATTCCAGGACCTCCACTGACTTAGAGGCAGGTGCAGAGGCCCAGGAGGGAGCACTTTCCTGAGGATGGGGTTGCACAGGGGAGGCAGGTGGGACCACAAGGACGCTGGGTGCATTGCCGCCCATCAGCCAACAGCCCCCAGCCGCATTCCCTCCACACTCCCCTTCCCGAGCTGCAGCCATGCCCCACCCGGTGCCAGGCCTTTGATCAGGCCATGCCCCAGCATGCTGTCTCCTCTCCAGTCCACCCAGCTCTTCCCCATCTGCCAGGGCTCACGTGCCGGGCCACATCCCTGGAGAGACTCCCTCCGTGAGGATTGGGCTTGGTGCGGTCAGCAGGGCTAGTTCGGCCACTCGGCTGCCAAGACGTGGAGCTTTCCAGCCTCTACTCTGCTCTCCCTTGGGTGTGTGAGTCCTGAGTCATCATGGCCCAGGGTGGCGGCAGAAACTGAAGCCATTGCATCTCTGTTCCAAGCAGCAGGATGGAGGACGGACCAAAGACAAAGAACGCGAGGTGCACTCTCCAGCCGCCTTGTAGGGATGGTCCTAGGGTCTGTCATATGACAGTGCTGCTTGCTGCACTGGGCAATACCAAGTCATGTGACTGCCCACTACTGCTGGGGAGCTGAGACAGGTAGTCCTTATACTGGGTGGCCATGAACCCCGACGAAACCGGGGGAAGAGGAGAATGGGAGTGAACAACTGTCCCTGCCCCAGCCCTCTCCGGCCCCACGCTCAGTCAGGGCTCCCAGGTCATCGTCGGATGGGCTCATGCCCTGAGCAGGGCCCGGCAAGTGGCCAGGCAGGGCAGGAGGGAGGTGTCACACCCCTTCCCCCGACAGGGGTCTGGATCTTCCTGTAAATCATCCTTTCATCTCAGGAAGAGCTTTAGGGGCCAGGGGCAATTCCAGCTGGAAGTCTGGCTGGCAGAGCTGGGAGGGTGCGAGTGGAGCTGCCATTGCTGCTTCAGGGCAGCCACACCCTCTGTCTGCTATGGCTCCTGCACCGGCACGGCAGGCCTGGCTCCTCCGGGGAAAGGAGGGTGGCACGTGGGGGTATCTGTCCCCTCACCAGGGGTCGCTTATCTCAGGAACAGACGAGTGCAGCACATGGCACCTCTCAGAAGCCCAGTGTCAGCTAGGAGGTTGGCGCTCCAGGCAGGTAAAGTACCTGGCGGCCTCTCCAGGAAGGGAGCAGCTTATCGCACTTCGATAGGGACATGGGGCACTCAGGTACTGCTGAGGGATGGGGCCGCTCTCCCTGGTGACATCCCGTGTGCCTCTCTGCCCACTTTGTCCTGCCTGGGGTCCCCCTTCACCCACCCTGTGCCCATTGCACTTGCTCTCACCACCTGCCCCTTCAGCCTGGAGCCCAGGCCTTCCGGGCCCCACCCCAGCCTGGCCCCTCTCTCCCCAGCAGCCCCGCTCGGCACACATGGGCTCACTGCCTCTCCCTCCTGCCTTTGCTCAGGCTGGAGCCCCAACCTGGATCCCCCTGCCCATCCTGGCTTCTCCATCCATCCCCACCTCATTCCCCTTCCAGGCCTCAGCTGTGCAGATCTGCACCAGGGCCAGGCTGGGGGCAGCAAGACGGGTGCGGGGGAAGGGGCCCCTGCGATGAAGCAAACATGGTCTCCGGCTTCCAGGAGCTCCCAGCCTGCAGGATGGAGGCAGACGAGGGACCAGTGGGTTCTGGGCTGGTGATCACAGCACCCACAGAAGCACCTGTGCCCTGCTGGACACCACATGGTCCCGGGCCACTGTCTTCTCACTTGTGAGTATTTCGTCACTTCGTTGTCCCCTCCCCCACCAGAATCCAGCTCCACGAGGGCAGGACCAGCTCTGTCTTGCTCACTGATGAGCCCTCAACACTCACAGGACCATCTGCTCAGGACTCGGAAACACTGTTCACTGGATAGATGGGTGGACGATGGATGGATGGATGGATGGATGGATGGTGGATAGATGGATGGAGAGAGGGATGAATTGATGGATGGATGCATTGATGTGATGAATGTATGGATGAATAGATGGATCGATGTATTGATGGATGGATGATGGAGGATGAACAGATGGATAGATTGATAGACACGTGTGTGTGATGGATGTACATACAATGGGTGGGTGGTAGACGAGTGGATGGGTGGTTGGATGGCGCTGAGCTGTCCGGTGGCACCGTCTCTGGTGAGACCTCTCTGGTCTCAGTACCACTCAGTGGATCACAGGCTCCCAGCCCCGCCCCTCCCCGCTCACGGGCCTTGCTACCACCGGGCACAGACTCCAGACGTTAACTTCTGCTCTCAGTCACTGTCCTCACCGTTCCTACGGCTGAGACTTTTGCTGATGCATCTTCAGGGCCTAAACAGTGCCCCCAACATTTAGTAGGAACAGAATAGGTCTCTGTCGAATGTGTGAGTTGGTGAGTGAGCTGATGGAAGAACTACTAGAGACTCTTTTCCGAGCTGCAACGCAGGTTGACCCCCAGGCCCGCGCCCCACGTCACCCCGGGAGAAAAGCCCTCCCGGGCCCCTGTCCAAACGACACCACCCTTCCTGGACCCTGCCTGGCTTCACTCTTCCACCCAGCAAGTTTCCCAGCAGACACAGAACCTGCTTATTCGCTTGCTGTCTCTGCTCACTCAATCGGAAGCTCTAGGGAGGAACGTTGTTTTGTTCCAGGTCCCCAGAGGAGAAAACGGGGCTCGGCACATCGCGGCGGCTCCACCCATATCTCCTCGGCAGGAGGAAGTGACGCCACCTGGGTTGTGCGGGACTAGGGTTGACCCACGTCCAAGGTCAGAGCCTCTACGCCGCTCAGGGCCCTTCCCTGCGAGCAGCTCTGTCTCCATTTGCTGGGGACGCCGCACAAACTACCACAAACTGGGGCTTAAATGAACAAAAAACAATTTATTTTCTCACAGTCCTGGAGCCAAAAGTCCAAGACCCGGGTGTTGCGGGGTTGGCTCCTTGCGGGGGCTGTGGGGAGCGGCTGGCCCAGTCCCTCCCGGGTGTCGGTGGCTTGCTGGCAGCCTCTGCTGTCCCTGCTTGGCTTGCAGCAGCATCACCCCACCCTGTCCCTCATCTTCACGTGCAGCTCTCCCCGTGCACATGTCTCTCTGTGCCCAAGTCCCCCATCTTGCAGGGACGCCAGTCGTACCGGATCAGGGCCCCCCTCCTCCGGCGTGGCCTCGTCTCGACTAGCTATACGTGCAACAACCCTAGTTCCAAATGAGGTCACGTTCTGAGGTTCCGGGGGTCAGGACTTCAACATGCAGATCTGGGTGACACGGTTCAACCCACACCAGGCTGACCGTCCTGCCCGTTCCCTTCCTGACCCCCCACACAGCGCTTCGTCCTCCTGGTTTGACGGACACCAAATTATATTCAGCACAGCACGTGGATGCTCCCTCAGCCCCCCGAGTAGGGACTCAGGTTCCGTCCTACTTCCTCGGCACCCCGAGCCTGGCATGGACTTGGGCACCGGAGTGCATCGGATACATCTCACTCGGTGACTGGAATGTGTGATGGGTGTTTCTTTGCTCCCCAAATCCATGCTCAGGCGCCTACGACAGTCTCTTTTGTCCGGCGCAGGGGAGGATTCCTGCCTGGTGACCAGGGAGGAGATCCGGGCAGACGCAGGAGGCTGGGGAGAAGGGAGCATGTACCCCCCTTGCACTGCCGCCAGCTCTGCCCCCGCCCGGGGGGCCAGGCGAGGTGTGCTGGGCGTTTATTTGGAAACCGCACGTCTCTGTTTCCCCAGGACGCTCTCCAGCCCACGTCTCGCCAGCTCCCTCTCAGCCTGCCAAGGTCACACGAGAAGACTAACCTCCCCGGCTCCCAAGGCCTGGCGAGCAGGGTGGGGGGACAGCGCAGGAGACAGCTGTGCTGGGGACCGGGGACGAGAACAGCAGGTATAGGGCACACCCAGGGCGGAGTTTAACCCAAGGCTGATGCAATTCCCTGTCTCCAGGGTCCCGAGGGCTGCAAGGTTGATGGCGTGGCTCCTCCCCACCTTCTGCCCGGATGGAAAAACCACATCGGGTCCCCAAACTCCAGCCGGGGCCCAGAAGCAGGCCCCAGAGAGGCTGCACAAGGACTGCGGGGAGAGAGGGCAGCGCGGCCCTCCTGGGCCCGCCTTCCGGCAGCGCGCTGGCGTGTTTCCCGGATCTCGGCTCTCAGCGGAGGACTCTGCTGTTCTAAGCCGGAGTTGCCCCGACGCGCCCTCCAGCCCACCCCGTCTCCCGCTGGCTGGGGGGAAAATCTGAACAGACGGGCCCTGCAGCTGCTGACCGCCCCTCTGGCTGGTTCCCGCAGGCGTGTGGGGCGGACACCTCTGCACGCCAAGGACTTGGAGGTCATGTGCAGCCCCAGCCTCTGCCCGTCCAGACCCCTCCTCTCCTGCCCGCTTGACGTCTGCACGTGGGCACCTCGCAGAAAGGCCCGCTGGGCGGCCAGACAGGACCCGAGAGGTCTCACACCAACTCCCTGCACCTTAACCCCTTCACTCTGCTACGGTGCCGTGTTCCTGCAGACGCCCAGGCCGGAGCCCAGAAGGTGCCCGCAAGTCCCGTTTGCCCCACCCGACACCTACCCGACATTAACCGTTGCTGACTCAGCTCCCAAAGCCCATACCAGATCCACCCAGGTTTCCTGACCTCCCTCAATTCTGCCTTCCTCGAAATCACTCCATCCGCAGCCATCCTTCCCGGCTTCCTCCCCGGCCCAGAGGCCCCGTCCCTCGCAGCCAAGGGACCCTGGGCATCCTCAGCGCAGCTGGCACCCGTCAGTCCCTGCCACCACGCCCCGTCCCCCTTGTGGGCATCTGTCCATCCAAGCCCCTTCCGCCCCAGCGTTTCAGCTGGTGCCCCACCTGCCTGGGATGTGCTCCCCAGACCTCTGGGGGGCTGAGCCCTCCCTGTCACTCTGACCCCAGCTGATGTCACCGCCAGGAGAGTATCCCTGACCCCGACCCCACTCTGCCCGGCCTCCCTCCTCCTGTGCCCTTCCCGGGGCTCCACACAGCACCTGCTCCCGCCCGGCTTCCCCAGTTACGCGTGACTGTCCCCTCCCCCACCGGAGCCGGCTTTACCAGGCACTGTTGGTGCCCCGGCGGTTTGGTCCCCGCCGGCCCTCGGTAAACCCATGGCATTGTTGAGCGTCACCCAAGACGGTACGGCCAGGAGAAGGACATGGTAGGGCCATGGGGCCTCGGACTCCTCACGCCTTCAAGGGCCACGTGGGGGGCAGGCCTTTCCTGGCCCCGCGCCCCGGAATTCTTCCCGAATCCGTCCTGTGACTCCAGCCCTGCGGTTTCAACCTGCAGGGGTCAGAGCTGCTAGGAAACACGCAGAACACACGACACACGAGTGCACCCTCAGACCCTCCCGTGCCCCGGCAGCCCCTCTCCTCTGCCCTGCAGATCACCTCCAGGGCCGGGAGCCCCCGAGAGGCCCCGCTGTTTTGTGTCCAGGTGCGTATCAGTTTCCTGTGGCCGCCACAGCCAGGGATCACAGACTCGGTGGTTACGACAATGCACGTTTGTCCTCGCAGTCGCGGAGGCGGGAAGACTGAGATCGAGTGTCACTAGGGCCACACTCCCTGCAGAGGCCCTGGGGACCCTCCTGCTCTTCAGCTCCTGTAGCTCCGGGCTCCTTGGCTTGTGCTCACATCACCCACCCCCCCCCCCCCCCTGTTGTCATGTGGGCTCTGCCCTTCCGTCTTTTCTCCTCCACTTTTTTTTTTTTTTTTTTTTTCTTTTGAGACAGAGTCTCACTGTGTTGCCTGGGGTAGAGTGCCATGGCGTCAGCCTGGCTCACGGCAACCTCAAACTCCTGGGCTCAAGCGATCCTCCTGCCTCAGCCTCTCGAGTAGCTGGGACTACAGGCATGCGCCACCATGCCCAGCTAATTTTTTTTCTATATATTTTTAGTTGGCCGATTAATTTCTTTCTATTTTTAGTAGAGACGTGGTCTCGGTCTCGCTCTCGCTAAGGCTGGTTTCGAACTCCTGACCTTGAGCGATCCTCCCGCCTTGGCCTCCCAGAGTGCTGGGATGACAGGCGTGAGCCGCCGCACCCGGCCTCTCCTCCGCTTTTGTAAGGACACTTGTCGGGAGATTTCGACCCCACCTAGTTGAGGAAGCTCTCATCTCCAGACTCTTAACGTAGTTACTTCTGCAGACTCTTCCTACGTAAGGCCACGTTCAGACCCTGGGTGGGCACAGCTGCCGGCGCCGTGCAGCCCACTTCAGCGCGCTTTTGCCTGCCCGTTCTCGCATCTCCGAAGCTGCAAAGGGGAGCCCTCCCTCCTCCCTTTGCGGCAGCCCCGGGTCTCCCGTTCTGTGTGCTCCGGCCGGCCCAGGTGGATGCTCCATTAGTGCTCAGACTCTCCGTAGGGCCCTGGGCAGGGTGGACGGCGCGAGGCCCGCTGGTGCCCAGCCCCAGGCACATGGGAGACACGGCTGGGGGACATTTGCAGACTGGACCGAGCCTCACCCACCGCAGGATGCACTGGCCCCCAGTTGGGGCGTCACACGTCAGGCAGCACCGGGAGGCAGGAAGGTTAGACTTACGGCAGGACTTCCCATGACTGCGTGTGCGGGTGCCCAGTCCTCCTCTGCAGAATCGCAAGCAGGCCCTGGAGCCCAGGGACAAATTTTAACGCCTAGAGGTGACAAGCCAGGGGCAGAGCCCCCCATGGGCTGGTGGCTCATTACAGCAACAGGCTGCTCCGGAACTGGCCAAGGCAGCCACTTGGATCTGAGGCGTCATCACTTTACAGAAGTCCAGGACCGAGGGGGGGGGCGAGCGCGTGACCCACTTCTGCCTGCTGACGGGCACCGGCTGGCAGGGGCGCCATGGCAACCAGACGCACAGGCTTAATTACAGCAGCCCTCGTGCTCCCCACGAATATTAATGGGGACAGACACGTTCCCCTCTCATAGTCAGAGGGGAGGAAGAGGGGCTGGCTGCTCACCTGGGGAGCCCCGTCCACAGCACCCTCCCTGGCCAGGTGTGCCCAGGTCCCTGCCAGGAGCCCGGGCCAGGCAGGGCTGTAAATCAGCGCTGTGCCCGGGCTCTCCTCTGCTCCCCGTGCTCCCACGCCAGCTGGCCTTCTGGCACCTCAGGTGTTCACCTGCCCACCTGGCCTCTGGCCGGGCACTGAGGAAGGCAGGCGCTCTGCATGGTGGGTGACAGGGCGAGGCGCTGGGAGTGGCTGGCAGGGAGAGTGATCAGGTCGTTGTTGAGAAGCCCCGCAGTGCCCACCTTGTCTTCAGAACCTGCAAAGGAGGTGGCGGCTGCTGTCCTCATTCTCCAGAGGAGGGACGAAGGTGAGAAGCTGAACTAGCCCAGGTGTGAGCTGCTCCTCCGAGACTCCAGGCTGCAGTCCGACCGGCACAGGCGCACAGGCTCGGGACTCGGCATGGCCACCTCCTCGGCAAAGTGGGGGACATTGGCCACCTCCCCCAGTGTGGCCCTAGGAGGCCACGCTAGCTCCTGGTGAGCGCAGCTGACTGGAGTGAGGTCGGCTGTCCCAGCCGTGCACCGGGCACCCCGCGGGCTGTGCCGCGCTGCTGTGTTCTCTCCCCGTGCGGCATGTCTCGCGTGAGGACGGCAGGAAGGCCGAGACGCAGGAAGCCTTCCCGGACAAGGCAGCCTGCAAACCGGGAAGAAAGACCCTTCCCCTCCAGGGCAGCCCTAAGAGGCCCCAGCACCCAGGCGCCCAGAGCAGCTCAGAGTCCGGCAGGGGCTCCGGGAAGAGGGGTGCGCCAGTGGAGACCGGAGAGGGAAGCCAGGCTCGTCCCTGTGCTCATCGACAGGCACCGCAGGCCAGAGGAGCGGGCAAGCCCAGAGAGGGGACCCGCATGGCAGCCGTTTGTGCTCAGGGCAGCCGAGGGCGGGTGGGGGCACTGGGGAGCTGAGGAGCCTGCGGTGGGAGCCCGGCCGGGCCGGAGTGGGGCGAGAGGCCCGGGGTGGGGCGAGAGGCCCGGGGAATCCTGCAGCCTGTGGGACCCAAACATGGCACAAGCAGGGCTCGTGGGCATGACGGGAAAGCAACTTTATTTTTGTCCCTTTCAAATGCACTGGGTAGGGACATCCTTCTGCCCTGCATGGGGCTCAGGCCAGTCTGGGACGCCCCACCGCTCTTAGGTAACAGCGAGTCCCGCTCTTCCCTACCTTGCCCAGAGCCACGGCCTCGACTTAGAAGGTGGAAGGTCTTGTCCCAAGTAAGATGGTCATCGACACTGAATTCAACCGAACTGTTAGACGTTGATTTCACATTAGCCGTTTCCCCTCCCCCTGCTTAGGGGCTGGTCTACCTGTGACGGGGGAGGGGGGCCTTCTCCCTGTCACCTCCTGCCCCTCCCATCTGGCGTTTGCCCCTCGGGTTGGAGTCCAGGGAGGAGGCGGCCGAGTCCTTACTTGCTGAGGTGTCAGGGGCCAGGCCACGGGCTCGGCCACGCCGCTGTGCCCTCTCCTGCCGGACTTGCGGCCTGACAGGAACTGGGACCCCCCACACACACACACCCCAAAGGGTAGTGACCAGGCGCCAGCACTCACTGCCTGTTAATTAATAAATGAGTCTTCCCTCAAAGGCTCCGATGCTTTGGTTCTGCCGAGGCGGGGCTCCCGGGAAGCGGCAGGCGGCCTCCATCTGGGTTTCGGGGAGCAATTACTCGAGTGTGATCACACCTGCCCCCACACGCTCTTAGTACGTACTCGGGCCTGGGCCGCCACTCTGCCTCCCAGAGCAGAGCCCCTCCTGGCCTCACGTGGCAACTTGGGGTCGACCACACCCGCTCCTTGTGACGGTGGGCTCCCGTCAGGCTCTGGTCCTCCCCTCCTCTTCCTCCGTGACAGCCGATGGGAGGGCTTCCCGGAGGTGCCGGCAGGGTGAGGGGGGCATGCAGACCCGTCATCAGCAGGGCCGGATGGTCACGTTCCCAAGTCCCTCTGCCCCGGCTTCCCAATCCCTCCCCCACTCACCTAACTCACCTATCCTGCCTGCCCGGCCCCAGCTCACCTTTTCCTTTCCCCTGACATTCCCACTGGACCGCTCTGCCCTCCACCTCCGCTCGGCCCTCCACCTCGGATCCGAGCACATCCGTGGCCTGCTCCTGTTGGAGGCTTGAAAAATGGGCCCCAGGAGCAATGACGACATACCCCAGTGGCCACCGCGCCATGGCCAGTGCTGGGACCACAACTGGCAGGGCCTTCTAGAGGTCGGGGCCGCCCAGCCTCTCTCCTACCCTGCCCAGGCCTCCGCCCGCCCCGTGTGCGCCTGTGCCGTCCCTCCCACAGAGCCTGCCTCCGTCCCCTGCCTCTGGGAGTCCAGTGTCTGGAACTAGTGCCTTCCCACCCTCTTCATGACATCTGCCACAGCGACTGCATGGTGCTGGGACCACATCCTGTCACCACCTTGTTCCCAGGGCCTTGTGCAGTGGGGGACCCAACCACGTAACTCCAGGGGTGGGGTGTGGCTGGCCTGGTGGAGGGAAAGAATCGGACCAGAGAAACCCAGGACTCTGCCTCAGCTCTGCAGCATCCAGCCATGTGGCCTGGGATGCGTCAGCTCACCTCAATGAGCCTCAGTTTCCTAATCAGTAAAGTGGACTAATAAGTGACCCCGGGAGGTTGCTGTGATGATTGGGGGACATGCATGGACAGCGGGGAGCCCTGAGCCTGGCATGTTGGGGTGCTGGCACTCAAGGCCATGGCCACCTCCTGATTGCAAGGACAGGAGGATGTTGGGGGTCCAATCACAGCCCCTCTGCACACCAGCTGGGACATGGGCGAGACTCCACCAGCGTGAACCTCTGTCTCCTTCGCTGTAAAGTGGGGATGGCAGAGCCGGCCCCTCACGGCTGAGGTGTGGCCTCCATGAGACAAGGGCTATAAAACTTCTAGCTCAGGGCTGAGTGCCTAGAGAGACGCAGTGACCGGCCGTGGGATGACCTTGCTAACTGCTCTGTAGAAATATATCCTGCATCGATTTTTCCTTCACCACCCGCTTCTGTGAGGGCCCGGGGAGGAGCCAGTGTGCTGTCTCATATACACGCACACACGCATGTACACATATGCATGTGCGGAGGGCCTGGAAAGGAGCTAGCATGCTGTCTCATATACACTCACACACACATTCACACACATGTACGCACACATGTACACACATGCATTGCGGAGGGCCTGGAGAGGAGGCAGTGTGCTGTTTCATACACATGCACACACACACATGAGCTTACATGAGCACACATGTATGCACAAACACATGTGCATATACACAGATGCACACGTTTGCGCATGAGCATTTGTGTGCACACACAGGTACACACCTGCACACACAGTATGCACGGGGGCTGCTTAGGGTGAGGTCAAGGGGTCCACAGTGGTTGGTGCTCCAGGAGCTGTGGCTGCCCAGGGAGGGAAGATGGACGGGCCATGTACCGAGGCCTCTGTCCCCGGCTGCACATTGCCTGGAGCTGCAGGGGCAGCCTTTCCTTCCAGCCAGTTCACTGCCGGTTTTGTTTAGGGCTGAGCTGAGTGTTCTCGATGGGGAAGTGGCCTCTTCCCTGGGAAGGTCGAGTGAATCCCCACGGCAGAAGTCCTGGACCTGGGCTTTGCGCCGGGTTTCCTGCCCACGGCTTAGGGGGAGTCTGGACCCACATTTCCCAAGTGTGAAATGAGGCTGGACCGGGTCATGGGGCTCTTACACTGTGGAGGGGATAGGACTCACCTGGGCGGGGGGCTTGGTGAGACTGCGGAGTCACACCTTGACCTCCAGGAGTTCTGAGTAGGAGAGTCAGCCTGAGTAGGAGAGTCAGCCGGCCAGGCCCCAGGGGTCTGTTTCAACAGCCTCCCCAGGAGATCCTGACACAGGTAGCTCTAAGTTCAACATACAGATATTTGTCATGCCCTCAAGGTCAAAAACAGAGTCTGCTTTTTCTCTATGAAAGGGGGGGGGTGGCGGTGGGTTGCCTTGAAGTCCCGCAGTAAATTCTGCCACCCAGAGCTGAAAATTGCATTTGGAAAATTGCAATTTTCCAAATTTCTACAAAAAGAACTGGCCCAAGCAGTTGTCAAGAGGAGCAGTTCTGTTCCAACTGTCATTTCCCCAGGTTTTGTCACGCACGGGACCGAGATGGGCGGTTCAAGTGTATTCCTGCACTAAAGGTTCCTGCTCTGGGGGGTCAGGTAGAAAAAGAAGTCAGCTGCATGTCACAGAAGCCCAAACATGATGACATCCAAATTCAGATTAATTTATTTTTCACCTAACCATCAGTCTAGGGGTGCACAGTCGGGGCCACCGTGGCAACTGTGCAATAACAACAGCGTCCCAGGCTCCTTCACCTTCCCAAGCTCAGCCTCATGGCCACAAAACAGTTGCATCATCCCCAGGCTTCATTCACATTACCCTGGAGGGAGGGAGAAGGGTGAAGAGTAGGAGATGTGAACAGCTGAGGCTTCCTCCTTGCATCAAGAAGACAGTAGCTTCCAGGAGTCCCACCCTGTGGGGCTTTTGCTTTGATCTTGTCGGCCAAAACTGGGGGGTGCTTAGAATCCATTAGTGGTCCCATGGGCAACCCTAGCCTAGGGCTGTGTAGACACAAACACCCACCCCTGAGCATGCTGCTGCGGCAACAGCTGAGGAGGGAGGCGGGGGGATATCGGGGAGACACCCGCAGCGCCTGCCGCGGGACAGCTTCATCCCACGTTACGAGGGGGAGCACAGACCTCCGGGGTCTGCACCCGGCTGACATGCAGACGTTTCCTTCTGGCGAAGCAGCTCCACGCCTGCCCGGGTAAGTTAAGAAAACCCTAGTTCCTCAAAGCTCCTGCCTTGTTAGCTACACGATGACAAAGCCACTCGTGCTCTGGAGCATCTTCATCAGCAGCATAAGGAGGGCATGAGAGTAGGCGGTGACGTCATGCGTGAGCAGCACTCGACGCAGGGCTTGTCACCCAGCCTGTGACGAGTTGTGGCTGGCGTCACATTGCTGACGTCGTAACTGGTGGGTGGTTGTCGGGTAAATTTGCCATTGCAGAGGCTCCCACAGCCTTCGGAGCCTCCAGAGACAATCCATCTCCCCCTGCCCTGGGCTTTGGATGGGACTTTACTTACCTGCTTGGAAAAATATGCACCTATTTATTCCTTGACAATAGCCTGATTTGGGGGCTTCCACGGGCTGCCTTGGAGAAGTGAATACTGGATTAAAAGGAGTAGGGCTGAGGTCTTAAGAAGCTTTGAAAGGTCTCTGGCTTCGTTAGCTCTGCCTGGCAAATCCAGCACTTTCTTCCCCGCTGGCTGCCTCTCTGACCTCTGTCTTGCAGCCTGGCCGCCACCAATGTGGGAGGCCTGGGAAGGTTCCTGCAGCTCTCCAAGCCCCCCAGGAAGAGCTCTGAACTCTCCTCCTCCAGTATTAGCAGGGCCTCAGAGGAGGCCACAGCAGCAGAGACCCTGACTGAGGCCGCCTGAAGCCTGAGGGTGCCGCTGCTGGAGCTGTCCATGGTGCTGACCCTCAGGGTGGGCTCAAGGCCTCAGGTCCAAGAGGCCAAGAATTTCCCCTCCCCGCCACGGCAGTGGCCCTGACCTGGAACTCTGTGTTGGTAAGGCCTGAGTGGCAGAGCCCAGTCCGGACGGGAGAGAATGCGCTGATCCATTAGTGATGTCTGCAAAGAGCGGGGCAGGTGAGAACACGCAAAGGCCATGCAGGTGGCTCCGAGTCTGCCTTTCCTCTCCTAGAGCTACCGGCCAGGCGACCTGGGGTCCTACTCTAGTTTCCATTGTCAAACAGGGAGACTCTAGAAAGAGCTCCTGAATAGGGGCACAGCTCAAATCCTCTTTGAGAGCCTGTTTTAGGATTTGAGATGAGTGGGAGTGTTGTCATGACAGCTCCGCCTCCCAAATCACGCTGTTCGAGATATTTTACTGCTTCCCCCCTTTCTCCTTCCCTTCCTCCTTCCCTCCCTTCCTTTTCTTCCTGTCTTTTTCTCTTCATTTCTCTATCTTTCTAATAAGATTCTTCCTGAAAATAACACGAGCAGCTGCTGCGTCTGGAGCAGGAACCTGTGCCAGGGTCCCGCGAAGGCTTCCCATGTAGCCTACGCGGCAGCCCTGGGTGCCACGGCGCGACTTCCCCCTCTCACAGATCGGGCTCGGGGCGGGCGCGGCCCAGCTCAAGGCCGCAGCAGCAGAGCCAGGACTCAAACCTAAAGGTCTCTGGCACCCACGTCTGAGCTCATATCTGTCTTGCTATAATATTCCTTTAGCAATTTTTTTTTCCAGTTCAGAGTGGTAATTGGAAAATGCAAACAAAAGAAGAAGAAAATAGAAATCAGCTAGGTTCTTTCACAGGAAAAAAAAAAAAAACTTAATTAGAAATGTGATTTGCGCAAGAGGTTTCCGGTGTGTCGGGCGTACAGCTTGAACGTCAGGGAGCAGTGGCCAGACGGGGCGGAGGAGGGAGTCCGGGTCCTGCGCCCCAGGTGGCTCGGTTTGCTGATCTCCAGGTCCACGGGGGACTTGTGTGCCAAGCCCCTACTGTCGGGGAGCAGGAGCGAAGCCACGTCTTCCCGTCTTGGAATCAAGACTGGCACGTGTGGGGTAACCGGTCCTCCGAGGAAACACCCCTCCGAGTGGAGAATGCACCTGAACAGGGCGAGTGACAGAGGAGGAGATCTGAGACAGGTCTGCGCGGAAAGCAGGGACATCACTGGGGAAATTGGAGGCTAATTAGCGCCTCCCAGCCGCGGGCTGCAGGTGCAGGCGGTTACATAAGACGGCGCATGGGGCTGGGCGGCTGGGGAACGGCAGGCCTGTCTTGTGCAGCTGGGAGGGGGCGGAGCCTTCCGCTGCTCTGGAAACACGCATTTCCCCTGTTCGTTCAGCTTAGCAGGCCAGAGCCCGGGATGAAGGCCCCCAGTTCCCAAGGCCGGCCTCCCCTGCCCACGGACACAGCCTGAGACGCAGGCCCTCTGCGGGCTTTGGGTCTTCACGCGGAGACACCCCAGGCACGCTCGCCTCCTCGGGAGTGGGGAAATGGTGCGGGTTTGTGTTAAACTTGCTCCAAATGTCCTTCAGACGTCCTCCCTTCTGCAAGGAGCTTGCTCTAAACCCCAAGGATGAGCAAGAGCTGGTCTCTCTTTGGCTGAGATGAGAATTCTTCACCACAGTGATTAACAGAAACCCACTAGATACCAATAAACTCTGCTAATGCTGACTCCAGCGATGGAACAGGATTTGCCCACGGCCCGTGCCGCTGAGTCCAGGGATGTGAGAGGTTTCGTTACCCCGCAGTGTCCCCTGGCCCCTGTAAGCCACTGCAGACAGGTCTGCGCACGTGCCTCATCTGGCAGCCGCTGCCCTTGGCGACCGTGTCAGTGCCTGGCGCTGGGGGGCAGGCTGACGGGTCGGTGTGGACGTCAGAGCTGCACGGAATGTTCTAAAAGGCTGTGGTGCAGGGGGCAGGGGACGGGGGAAAGGGGCTGTCTGGGGTAAGACACACCTGGTGTGAGCTTGGTGCTGTCAAAGTGACCTTGGGAAAGTCCCCTGTACCCGATGAGTCTCCAAATTCTGCCTGTAAGTACAGATAGCATTGCCTACCTTGAAGGGTGGCTGGGTCAAACAAGATTATACACACCCAGTGCCCGTGACATGCCCCTCCTCCTCTCCGCAGGCCTCTCCCTAAAAGTCGGAGGGAAGCTCGTTACGACGGTCACGGCTAAGATTCATCGAGCACGGTGTGTGCAAGCCTGTGCCCTCTCCTCGGATGGCCTCACCTTGACCCCCCAGCCACCCAGTGAGGAAGGCGCCCTTGTTAGCCCCACTCTATAGATGGGGACACTGAGGCTCTGAGAGGTTAAGAGGACATTCCTTCAGGTCATTTTCCACGTGCCCCAGGACCCGCACCTGCTGCTCCGGGAGCAGCTCTGTTTTCCTCTGCTGCAAACTTCTGGAGAACCAGAAATTTTCGCTACTAACGAAGATTGAGAACCGCTGAGTTCCAGACACCTCCATTGTAAAGACAGGTGAATTGAGACCTAGAGAAGGTGTGGGACTGGTTCAAACTGGCCAAGGATACAGGGTAAGGACTCGGCTAGTCCCCAGGCACTCGTGGGACATGAATGCACACCTGGGTGCTGCCCGGTTATCTGATGGGCAGCGTAAGGTCCCCGACACCCTGAGCCCAGGGAGCCTTTCAGCAGGGCCCGTGAATGGAGGGAGGACAGGGTGTATGTAAAACGTGTATGTGCCGGGGCCAAGGACTAGGCATCAAAGGCATTCATGGAAGACACTTCCTGGGTTGCTCATTCCAGGCCTGTTTCTTGAATGTCACTGTATCTGTGGCCTTGTGCTCCACCCAGGAACTTGAAGCTGGAGGAGGCAAGGCCCCGGCTCTCACGGACGTCTCGGTCTGGTGTGGGAAACAGATGCGTACCCAGACACGTGCCACGGCGTGGCTGCCATCCGTCCGTCGGGCACTCACCACGTGCCAGGCGCTGTGTGAAGTGCTAGCTCCACAGTAGGAAGGTACTGTTCGTATTCCTATTTTACCAATGGGGAAAATGACGCTTAGAGATTAAGTAACCAGCCAAAGCCACACAGCTAGTAAATGACAAAGCTGAGATCCACAGGTGGTGATCCTAGATTCCTGCTTCCACCCACAAGGAGTTAACTGCTGCAGAAATTTCTTTCCTGGTGTAAACAACCATAAAACTGGGCAAGACACGGGAAGCAATAGCTTGCAGAGACTTGACAATGGGAGCTGCATAACTATGAGCCCTGAGAGAAGGGAAACAAGCAGGTAGGCCCTGTGCTCGCCATGGCTCCTGACCGGCAGGTAGAGCCTAGCAGTCTTAGTGAACTGGAGAATCATAGATCAGAGTTCCGAGAGACTAAGACAGCTGGAATTTGCAGAGCAGAATTCCAGAGGGAGGAGAGACACAGAGAAATGTCCCAGAGACTTGTAGCAGTGTTTAGCTGTGCACCAACCTGCACTGCCCTGGATAAAAGTGCACGGAGACAGGGAGAGAGCCACCGGAAAGCAGGAAGCCGAATAGCTCCCAGGGCTCGCATGGGCCTGGGGATACCCTGTATCCTTGGACAGTTTGAACTAGTCCCACACCTTCTCGAGGTCTCAATTCACCTGTCTTTACAATGGAGGTGTCTGGAGCTCAGTGGTTCCCAGCCTTTGTTAGTAACGAAAATTTCTGGTTCTCTAGAAGTTTGCAGCAGAGGAAAACAGAGCTGCTCCCTGAGCAGCAGGGGCAGGTCCTGGGACACGTGGAAAATGACCAGAAGGGATGTCCTCTTAACCTCTCAGGTCCCCACCAGCCGGGGGGGGGGCATAGCTTCAGTCAGAGTCCTCAGAAGGGCAGCACCCCTAACCCTAAACTAAAAGCTACTCTATACCTATCCCAAAAATGCTTAAAGAAAGACTTGAAAGGGTGAAACTGATTCCGAGTAGCTTAATTGTGAATCAACACAAAGTCCGATACTCTTTAAAGGAATACAACAAACTTCACAATTGCCAACATCCAACAAAAAATTACCAGGTAACAAAGAAACAAGAAAATATGACTCATAGCCAGGAGAAAAACCAACCAATAGAAGCAGGTCCTAAAACAATACAGATGATCAAGTTAGCAGAGAAGGACATAAAACAGCCATCATGATATACACATAGCTCCATGTGTTCAAGAACGCACAGGACGCGAACGTGAGGAGGCAGGAAAAGACAGGGAGAGACCAGTGGGATGGAAAACGCAGTCACTACTGAAGAGCGCGACAGAAGTGCTCATCTGCGTGTCACGTGGCACAGGAGAAAAGGTTAGTGACCTCAAACACACAACTTGAAGAAACCACCTGAAATGAAGCCCAAAGAGGAAAAAAGACTGAGGGAGGAAAAAAAGCACCTGTTACCTATGAGATGACATAAGGTGATTAACACACCTGGACTTGGGGGCTCAGAAGTAGCAGAGCGGAGAAAAAAACACTTGGAGAAATAAAGGCTGAAAATTCTCTGCATGTGATGAAAAGTGTGAACACAAAGATCCAAAGATCTCAATGAACCTGCAAATGGACAAACACAAAGGAAATTTCACCAAAGCGTGTCCGACTCAAATCGCCAAAAGTCAGTGATAAAAGACCAAAAGCAGCCAAAGACCCGCAGAGGAACAAAAACAGGAAAGACGTCAGAAGAGCCTGGTGTGACATCTTTAAAATGCCAAAAGGGGGGAAAAAAAAAAAAGCTGCCAACCTAAGATTCCATACCAGAGAAAATATTTTTCAATAAAGAAGGTGCAGGAAACACTTTTCAGATGCGCAGAATCAGAAAACTTACCGCCAAGACATGTGAAAGAGAAATCGTTAGAGAGAAGGGAATCATACTAATTGGAAATCTGGATCTGCCCTGAGGGTTGCAGGGAACCAGAAATGATCCGCATGCGGGTAATTACGCTTCTTCTCGTTGCTCTGATCTCTTTAAAATGCAATTGTCTGTTTATGGCAGACTCGATGATCATGTAGAGTGGGGGTTGTCACCTGGAGAGGTGAAGCGTGCCACAGCAGAGCCACCAAGGAGGGAGTGGGAGGCAGGCAGGCTGCACAGGGCCCGACGCCAGGTGAGAAAGGTGTGATGCACTTGGAAGGTTTACATTAAAAACGTAAACGGTACACTCTACGACCACCACCAGTAACGTGAGAAGGAAGCAGAGGGAATGTCCCGGCTTTAAGGTCCCTGCCCCCTTCCCCGGGGCTGACCTGTGTCCTGTTGCAGAGGCAGCTGTGTGAGTCCTGAATTCCTCTTAATGGGGTGTCGGGAAAGCGTTTTTACAGGGAGCATTCAAACCGCGTTGTGGAAGCGGGCCTTCCTCCTGATTCCGAGCAGGGAGGGTGCGGGGCGCCCATCTGAGCTGGCAGTTGCTCGAGGACCTGGCAGAGAGAGAGGCGTGTGGCCAGGCTGGGAGAGGCGCCTGCTCCCGCCTGGGGGGCCTCGGAAAGTGGCAAGAGTCCGGAAATGCAGGTGGGGTCAGAGCTCAGGTCAAAGGTTGCCATCAGAGGAGCCTGAACTGGGGGCGCCCCGGGCAGCGGGGAGCAGGCCAGGGGCCCTTCCTCCTGCGGGGTGGGGGGCAAGGCCCTCCACGTCAGCCCTGGCGGGGCTGCAGCTGCGACATCCGGGGAGGCGGCAGGAAGGGCGCGGAGTGGGGCAGCGCCCGGTGCTCGTCCTGGCCAAGCCTCCCGCACCTGGGCAGCCGCCCTGCCAGCAAGCTGGGCGCCGCCCTCCCCCAGCCCCGCTATGGGCTATCTCCGCCCACAAGGGACGATGGACGGAAGGCGCCCCGCTCACACATGGATGTCGGGCAGCCAGGGGCATGCGTGGCTGGAGCGAGGACGGCTGGGTGTGGGGGAGGCAGGCAGAGCCAGATCAGCGCCAGCGTGGTGTCTGCCCTTGCCCGGGGGCAGTGGGCGCCTCAGAGAGTTTGACATGTGGGAGGGACGGGTACGTCCCCATGGAGGAAGATGGGCTGCCTTCCTCCCCGCCAGGGTCTGCCCCAAGCTTCACTCCCGGTGGCGGGAGGAGGCGGGGCAGGGGCTGGTTGGCGCCCAGTGGCGATGGAGAGCAATCCTGGACACCCTGAGGGTGGGTGACGAGAGCCCCTGCCTCCAAAGCCTGGGAGACTGTGGCTGGGGTGACCAACTGGTCCACCCGTGGGCGCTGGCTCCTGCCAGCTCCTTCCCGATGCCCAGGCGCCCCTATCTCAGCTAGACCACCGGGGGCCTCACCGCCCTGGGGAGGCGCAGGGAGGAGGCGCACACCACAGTGTGCACAGCGTCAGGGCTGAGGCCAGAGGCCAGGGCTGCAGGGTCCTGGGAGGCGCCCAGGGCAGGAGGGAGCAGAGAGCGTTCCCCAAACTGGGTTGAGAACACAGTCTTTCCCACGGAGCCTGCTGGAGGACGAGGCCTTCGTGCGTATTTCAGGAAATGTTCTGGCTGTGCACAGACGCCGGCCTCGAGAAGGATCTGACGTCCCCGGGCAGCCCAGGCAGGGCCATTTTTCTTTCTCCGCCTCGGGCAACTGGCCAGGGGAGCTGAGAGCCCAGGGGCCCTGGCGGCCTGGTGGCAGAGCTGTAGCTGGGGACCCAGGGGTGCACCCCGGCTCTGAGAGCCTTCTGCCTGTGACTCCACTGACTTTAAATGACACACCCGGGGCATTTGTTTTGGAGACTGGAGCCTGCACCTATCACTGCTGACGAATGTTCTCGGGAGGGGCCGTGCCCCAGCCATCATCACTCAGTGGTGGTGGGGATGGATCTGCGTGTCAGCGGCATGGCAGTCTCGCCGCCCGGAGGAGACGGATCTCCCTCTCGCCGCGGACAGGCGGCTCATTCGTCTGGGGGCCGAGGAGGGAGGTGGGGGATGAGCCTCCCATTTGTCTGAGGAGGCATCAGGGGTGTCCTCGTCTGCCTCGCAGCTGGCTGGGCCACCCTCTCCCCGGGTCCCACTCCCACCTGGGACCCAGGGCTGGAGGTGCCATGGGAAGGGCAGATCGGCGGGTGAGGAAGAGGGAGAGGAAGGCGGCAGCCCAGGGGCCGGGCACTTAGGACTTCTGGTTCCAGGTGCTCAGCAGCTGCCCTGCTGTGCGAGCCCCGAGCTGAGAATCAGAGACCATGGGTGCCGAGCAGGGATGGTGGCAGAGTGGCAGACGGTCCTTCAGCAAAGACCCCTCCCTCCTGCCCCTTCCCTCCGGGGAGGACCCATGTCCCCTCCTGGTTAGTGGAACATGGTGGCCGGTGCTGGGCACAGGCTTTACACGGTACCCCACGTATCCTCCCATCCTTCAGGGAGGGACCCACCTCCGGCCCCGGCTAGCGCCTGCCCCGTCCCCCTGTCCTGAGCGAGACCTGCAGAGCCAACCCCCACCCCCCGCCGCCCTCTGCCGTGGAGCGAGAGGCGTCTCTGGTCACCAGACGCAGCTGAGATGCTGTGATCGTCGGCCACGTGGCAGAGTCTGGCCCCACGGGGCTCGAGAGGCGGTGCGGAGACTCGCCCCTGAGCACCTGGTCCCCTGGCCAGGCCCGTGCACAGGTGGGGGCCTTGCGACCACGTCCCCGACACCACGTCACCGAGACCGTTCCCACGGCCGCTGGGGCCCCTGTCGCTTGACTTCCGCCCACTTGCCTGGGCAGCAGTGTAATGAGAGGATTAATAGCTTTGACAAGCTGAAACCTCCCTCACATGCTAATTAGTGTTTTCGTGTGGCTGCTGGTGGAGCCTTTAGGAGTGTCACAACACATCCTCCCTGGGACCGTGATGCTGCCGTGGGTGCGGGGTGGGGAAGAGGCGGAGCTCACATTCCCCGGGACGGGCAGGGCTGCTCTCAGGGCCTTTGCTCCGTGGCTGCTGGGGCTCCCCCGGCCTGAGGGGACGGGAGGGGGAGCAGGCTCTCCTGCCCCTGGACGGGCGGCGAGGCCCCCACTCCGAGGCCAGGAGGAGAGCATCTGGCAGCCCTGGCCCGGGGCCCTCTGGGGCCGGCAGAGATAGCCGCGTCCAGATAAAGGCACCTGGGCCAGGTGCCCCGGAAGTGGCACGAGGGATTCAGGTGGCAGAGGCCCAAGGGAGGGAGGGGCACCTTTTCAGCAAACTCCACATCTTTGTCGTTTCTAATACTTTCTGCAAGGGGTCTGGTCGCCGGAGGAGTCACTCGGCCGGGCTCCTCGAGGACCAGAGATAACTACGGTGTCAGCCCTCTCGCTGCCGGGACCTGGGGGAGCGAGCTGCCTGCCGGGGGCTCGGGGTTCGTGCTGAATCCGGATGGATCTCTGCCTGACCGCCCTCTAAGCCGCACGGAGACATTCGCCTGCTGGACAGAAGTGCCCATCTGGCGTCAGCCCCTCAGGGCAACGGTGCGGAGGAGAAAGTGCTTCTAGCGACACCAGGGCCCGGTGGGGTCTCAGTGGGGTTTCTGTCCGTGTCTCTCCTGCAGGAACCGAGCAGGAGCGGGAGCTGCAGAGCTGCCCCGGGGCACGGAGAACCTCGCCCTGCAAGCCCAGAGCACCCATGGTTGGGGAAGGGGTCTTCCAGGCCACCGCAGACACAGGGGCAGACCAGCGAGCTGCTCAGCGGTCCCCAGTGTTGTCATGCCAAGGAAGTATTATTAAATTTACACCTTGGCGCCTACCGGAACCAGAAGTGCAGGGCTTATATTCAGCAAATAATTACTAGCTAAGGGGTGGTTCCCAGCAGCCGTGCTGTGACCATGAGGAGAAGACAGAGCCGAGAGAGCCACAGAGGAGCAGGGCCAGGGATGGCCACGCCGCTGGGACCCAGCGGCCTCCAGTGCCTCAGTGCCTTCTTTCCTCAGAAGAGGAAATAAGCCCTCGTTGTTGTCCGAGCTGGTCTGAGTTGGCATTTATATTTTGTACAACCGAAGCCTCCTGCCTGAGTCAGACCCCCTCCACTTAGTCCAGTACGAATTCCAGGCTCTGGAAGCGCCACAACACAACACACCATCCCATTGTCTCCACAACTACCCTGTGACCTGGGAGCTATTCACCTTCCCATTTTACAGATGAGGAGACCGAGGCTTAGAGAAGCTAAGCTGCGTGCTGCAGCCACAGCCAGGACACCGTGGAGCCGGCATTTGCACGCAGGTCTGCTTGGCCCAGGGTCTCGATCAAATTCGCACGCGATACCGCCCGGTGCTGGGGCGCCAGGGCGCTGTCCTGAGGCAGAGGAGGTGGAGGAGGTGGTCACAGGGCACAGGGGGGGAAGGAGACGTCAGCTGGGAATGGAGCGAGCACTGCTGGCGGGAGTCATCCGGGCCCCCCCGAGTGCCAGGCGGACGGTGGCCGGCAGGTGTGTGCACACTTGGGCCGAGACACTGGTGGGGAGGTAACGAGCCACGTCACCCGGCCAGAAAATGTCCCCGTCTTCATTATCCCACAGGCACGAGGAAAACGTTCCCTTCGGGGAGAGGAGCCAATCTCCAGCATGGTGCGCGTGGGGGCTGGGCGGGCGGGGAGAGATCCGGGCCTGCAACCGTGTGGGGCCTTTGGAAGACACAGGCAGTATCTGGAGGCGATTTGGGAGGAATTCAAGGAAACATGCCACGCGGAGTTCAGTCTCCTCCTCTGAACCCCCTCTTCAGTCTCACGCAGCGCATGAGCGCGGCGGCTCCACCCCAGGCCCCTGCCCAGGAGCCCTGCCCCAGCACAGGGGGTGAGGGGAGGCCCCGGTCCGCCCTGCCAGGCTGGCTGGGCTCTCTCCCACTCCGCCCGCACAAGACCCTCCATGCCACGCCACGTGGGGACCTGGGGACCTTCTCCCATCCGACCCAGCACCAAGAGTGTGCAAAAGGAATCAAGTTGTCCTCTGACAACAGAACGTCAAGGAGGGGCTTGAGGGCTGAGCCCAAGGGGCGGGGGTCTGGGGCTCAGGGGTGCCACGCGTGGGGAGGGGTCAGCCGTCGGACGCCACGGGGCCTGGGGGCATCTGTCTCTTGTCAGGAGGAGGAGGAGGAGGGTCTCCCCTCCCCAGAGACACCGTCAGTGGGGACCCTGCGTCCGCCAGGTGCTGCGTAAGGGACCCGCCCACCTTCCTCTCGGCCGTGCTGCCCGCGGACCTGGGCTGGTTGGGAAGGAAAGGGCCCTGCGAGGGCGGGTGTCTTGGTCCCGTTTTGACGGTCTCCGGCTCTTACCGGCAGGAAATCCCGCCCTCGCTAGGTGAGCCGAACGGGAACGAATGTGTGACGAACGAAAACCCATCTGCGGAGGAAAAATACCACTTTCACGAAACCCATTATGCACAGAACACATGTTCTTCGTTCTCACGGATTTCAGACGGAGCCCATGACATCGTCGCCGTGGAAAGCTGGGGGCTGAGCCCTCCTCCCGACCACGTCAGGGGCAGACGCGACGCTTTCCACAGGCCCGGAGCCGGCTCTTGCGTCCCACGCACGCGAAACGCTTCCGCGAGTGCTCACCGGAGGGAGATCTGGGGTCTGGGGTTTGCTGCTGTAAGAGCCGCCGCGGTCCAAATAGTCCAGCTCCAAATGTCGGAGAGGGTGCCTTTCGCAGGAAGAGTTTTCGGCGCAGCAGACGGTTTGATGTGAGTGTGTGGTGGTGGCATCAGGCAGCCATCTGAGGTCACCACGTCCGGCGTGAAGGTGGTGGACAAGGCCAGGAGCCACTGGCTACTGCTGCTGGAAGATGGCGCTGGCCTCTGGCCAGAGAGGCCCCGGCTCCACGGCCTTCTGGCCCGTGAGGTCCCAGCGTGGCCTGAGCCCAGCCCACCTCTGGGCAGGGGAGGAGAATAGACCTGGGTTTGTCGGGGTGGGGGGGGGTGTTGGTTTTTTTGAGGCAGATTCTTACTTCTGTTGCCCCAGCTAGAGTGCCGTGGCGTCAGCCTAGCTCACAGCAACCTCAAACTCCTGGGCTCAAGCAATCCTCCTGCCTCGGCCTCCCGAGTAGCTGGGACTACAGGCATGTGCCACCATGCCCGGCTAATTTTTTTTCTGTGTATTTTTAGTTGTCCAATTAATTTCTTTCTATTTTGAGTAGAGATGGGGTCTCGCTCTTGCTCAGGCTGGTCTCGAACTCCTGACCTCAAGCGATCCTCCCGCCTCGGCCTCCCAGAGTGCTAGGATTACAGGCGTGAGCCACCGCGCCCGGCCTGGGTTTGTGGTTCTGAGCGCTGCAGGCTCGTGAGTGAGGGTAGAGCCGAGCCTCACACTCCTGCCCTCACGCGGGGGGTTCCCGTGCTACCTCGACGGGCACCGCTGGCCCCACATGACGTGGCTGCAAAGAGGTGGCGGTCCCCTCGCTCCTACCCCCAGGTGGGTGTGAGTGGCCCGTCCCGCACACCAGGGGCTGTGGACGCCCTTTGCCGACGCGGCATTCTGTTCTCCCTGCGGGGGAACCTGCCCGCCCCTCGCGTCCCGGCCGTGAGAAGCAGGCGCGAGAGGCCCGGCCCCGAGCACGGCCAGCCACTGCCCCAGCCTCCCGGGCAGCCAGGGTGGGGGACAGACACGCATTTTCACTGTACAGTGAAAACTTCATTCCCAACTTCTTTTCGTACAAGATTGCCTCTGTGGATGGAAACTTACCAGAGTCCTGAAGCCACAGCTGACTTTTGATATGATGGGAGTTCTCCGTTTTGTGCTAATTTAATTTCTGGGGCTATTAAAGGCAGCCCAGAGAAACGCCATCTGTTGCATCGATGATAGACTGGAGAAGGAATTTCAGCAGCAAGACTGTAAATTTCCACTTTATCAGGGATCTTGGAATCTAAAATCGATCTGGGGAAGCATTGGAATGCTTAGCAGGAGGATTTCTCAATCAGGGGCCTCCTCCAGGCCCGTTTTTCATTCCGATCAATCCGCTCCCAACACTCCGGGCCCAGGGAAGGGCCCGACACTCCATGTCTGAGCGTGCTTCAGCGCTGCCGGGAGAGCAGCCGTCAGAAAATAAAATATTTAGGGGATTTTATTTTTATCCCAGTCCACTTCATTTCAAGAACGCCTGGGCCTGTTCCCACGGACGCGCTTCTTTCTCAGGGCGGGCGGAGACCCTGGCTGGGCTAGCTGGACCCCGCGCCTGCCCGGCACCCCGCCTTGCAGCAAGAACCCTGCTGCCAACCCCCTTCCACAGGAACGGGCTGGGGTCTGCCCGCACCCCGACTCCCAGCGCGCCCCGCAGCTCGGGCAGCACCATTCAGCAGGGCTGGGCAAGACAGGCCCTGTGCCCGAGTCCTGGCGGTGAGCAGGGCTGCTGGGGACTGTCTGTGTCCCCCCAAAGTCCGTGTGTCGAAACCTAACCCCGATGGGATAGGACTTGGAGGTGGGGCCTTTGGGGGCGAGTGAGTCAGGAGGATAGGGCCCTCACGGATGGGATGGGCGCTGTCGTCCCTCCTGCCCTGTGAGCTCACGGGGAGAGGTGCGTCTGTGAACGGGGAGGCCGGGCCCCGCCAGGCACCGCACCTGCAGGAGCCTTGACCTCTGACCCTCAGCCCCCAGCACTCTGAGAAGGGACGTCTGCTGTTCATACGCCACCCAGGCTGTGACATAGACAAGGGGTGGGGACAAGAGACACAAACTCAGACACACAAAGGGCCTGATTCCAGATGCCGAAGGTAAGAAGCTATCACAGGAGAGGGCAGCTGAGGCCATCAGCGGTGCCCAGACCCAGGTTTGGGACCTGGGGCCACTCTGGATCCCACGCCGATGACCCCGGGTATGTCAACATCAGGTGACATCACAGTGCTGGGACGGGAGGTCCCTCCCCGGAGCCTGTTCAGTCAGGGAGACAGTTACCACGTGTGCCTGCAGCAGCAGAGATAGAGCAGAGATGCAGACAGGACAGAGAGGGACAAGATGAGGAGGGGAGGCCAGGCTCTGCACCTGCGTGTGTATCCGTCCACATGTGTACGTGAGTGCATGCATGTGCTTGTACATGTGTGTATGCATGTGTGTTTCTGTCCGTGCACATATGCATGTGTGTACACATGTGTGTGTGAGAGAGAAACAGAGGCGTCGCTTCTCTATAGATCAAGGAGGGGTCTCCCTGGCACTTGGAGGCTGCCGCAGCGCCCGAGGTTACTGCTTGTTATGGGGAGTGGTGTGGAGATGTCCTTGCTCAGACCCGACACTCAGGAGACAGGCAGCTGGAGAGATAGGCCCTGGAGGGAGGACGGGGCCAGCAGGGTGGCCGACAAGCACTACCTGCAGGTGAGGTGGTCCCCAGCTGAGAGTCCCGGGGCAGTCACCAGCCTCACCTACATCAGGGAATGTCCAGACACGGCTCACGTCCCACTGCCAGCATTAGTCTGGGCGGGTGACGCTGCCTCCCTGAGCCTCAGTCTTGCCACCTGTGAAGTGGCGTGAGATGAGAGCCTTCCACGTGGGACAGAACGGAACTGGGGGATTAAATCAACAGTGCCCAGCAGAGAGCCCTCGATAGGTGCAGGGCTCTTTCCTGTGGATCCAAGAGCTGGAACCGGCAGGTATGCATCGCAAGGAGGAGAATCTGGGGAAAGAAAGGAAGCCACTCCGTACCATTGAAACTGGCATCAATTCAGAGCTTCTTATCCAAGAGACATTCAGATTCCAGTCTTTGGGTGCCATGGAGTGGATCCCTGCCTCAGGTGGGCAGTGGAATTCGACAGCACCTAACCCTGAGAGCTCATGACCCGGAAGCCACCAACCCAAGTATAAGTTCAAAATGACACTTAAGGGACAAGTTTCATGTCATCTTCCTCCTCCCAGACCCAGAACCCCTCTAAAGCTGCCCCAACCATAGGGGACATTTCTTGGCTCCCATACGTGACCAGAGAGGTCCCTGGCATTCCCAGCCATCCTGGTCATCTATTGCTACTTAGCAAAGCACCCCCCCCCCAAGAAAAACTTAGTAGCTAAAAGAACCACAGGCCTCTGTTTTGCACAGAAACCTGCAGTGTGGGCAGGGCTCAGCCCGGTGGCTCTTCTGCAGCTGAAGACGTCTCACTCACAGGGCCAGCAAGCCGGTGCTGCGGGCTGGTGGCGGCTCTCCACACGTGCTGCCCATGGTGCTTGGGATTCCTCCCAGCATGGCAGCTGGGGTCCATCAGTGAGCACCTGAGAGATAGAAAGCAGTTTCTTAACAGCTAAAAAACTGACATCCAAACTCTGCACAAAGCAGAGTCCTCTGGGAGCATCTCTCCTGCAGCAGGACCACATCACCATTTCTCTTCAGACAAGCACCTTGGCTCGGCACAGCTCCAGTCTGGGGCACCTGGAACCCCCAACTGTAACCCACGCCCTATCCGCCATCCTCACTGCTTGCTCCCTCTGAAGCACCTGGTGTTTGCATGAGCCACCCTGCCCCCGGCCCAGCATTGGAGCACGCCCTCCCTCCCCTGTGAAGCCCCTGCCCACCTGCACCCCCCCACCATCTCCAAGCTCTCCCCCCACCTGCCTCCCTTCTCATCTCTACTTCCTGCCCCGCTGGCCTCACCCCCTCTCCCGGGAAGCCCCTTGAATGCTCCCCCCATTACAGCTCATCTCTCCTCCCTGAGGTCCTTAAAGGTCTCCTGGCTGAGAGCTGTCATCACCAGCCGGGTACACAGGGTGCCAAGCGTGTCAGTGACTGTTACCTGAGAACAGGACAGCAACCTGAGAAGGGAGTGGCATGGCCCAGGGGCCTCTGCTGTGGAGCTCGGATGGGGAGGGTGGCCCCTCGGTGGCCCCGTGCCAGTCTAGGGGAGGGGACCCTGGATCAGGTCACTGCCGCACGCCCGTCCGGCTGCCACATTCTGGGATGCTCTGAAGTCTGGTTCTCTGGGGTTCCGGGGACGATTAAAAATTAAAGGAGGTGGACGGGTTGGGGGGGGCGCTGGCTGTCTGTGTCTGACCCGCCCCAGCCCCCCAAGGTCGAGCGCCGCAGGCTTGATCCCGACGGCCCCCACGGTGCTGGGGGACGCAGGTGTCTCTTCTGCACGCAGACCTCTCTGGACCCGACGCTGCTCCAGGCAAGAGCGCGGGGAGCGAGCTGGCCCGCACCTGTGAGCCGTGATGCCGGCCAGCTGCCCTCATCCCTCACACGCTCTGCTGCGGCCTGTCGTCCCGCCATCTCTGCTCGCGCACGCGGGCTTCTGACCGGGTCCTGACATTTAAACCCCCTTTGAAAGGTTAATGCCTTGAGGTGGCTCACTCCATTATCTCTCTCTCATTAGCTGGATCCTCATCATGCACCGGCACTTTGGCTGTCAGCAGCTACCTTCATTAACAGCTAACACCTTCATTAGCGGCTAACACCTTCGTTAACAGTTAGCACCTCTGCCAGGCAGGTTGTCAGCCAGCTTGGGAGCCGCTGGGGGCAGGGTGGCATGGCCACCATTAAGAGGCGTGACGGGCACTAAGAGAGGACGGTGCCAGGGCCTTTGCCCAGGCTGGCCGTGGAAGTCCCCACTCGAGGACCCTGGAGAAGACCCTCCGAGAAGTGAGGGACCTGGCACTTCCGGAGTTCCTAGCCGAGACCAGCACCTGCAGGGCAGAAGCGGCTGCCGCTTACCGAGCACCTCAGGCGGCGGCCCTCACGCAGCCTGGGACGTTGGGGGAAGGGCGGCTGGCCCTGTCGAGGCCAGATAGGAGACGTTTGCAGGACGGACAGGCCCTGTCCAGACTGCGTAACTCCGTCAGGAGAGCCCAGCTGCGTGGGCTTGGCTGTGTGCCAACAAACCTTCGCTAATGAGGCCAGGCCATATACATACAGCCCGGGGATCGTGGTCTGCGGACCCCTGCACGGTGGCATCTAATCTTCAGAAAATCCCTGGAAGCATCCGTGACACCGTCAAGCTTAGGAACCTGGGCTACGACAGGTGGGAGTGGCCCAGGATCCCTGGATGGTGGCGAGCCAATAGGGGCCCCAGACCCCAGGAACGCTGGGTGGCAGCATGAATCAGGAGGTGCCAGGGAGCCTGGCCGCACCCGCACTTTGCTTTCCCACCACGGCAGCACTGTGGGGACCCCGAGAAGCCCCCTCCCGTCTGCTGCAGCGGCTTCTGACGGGCCAGGCAGGGTCTGCTGTCATGGCGGGCCTCGCCCTCCCTCTCTCTCCTTTCCTCGCCGGGCTGGGGATCTAACAGTTCTTCATCACGTGCACGAGTCCTCATAAGAGCACAGGTGTGGCTCTCAGCTCCTGGCGGGAGCCCAGCACGAGCCCGGCCCTAACACCGCAAAGACGGCAGCTAGGGGCTGGAGAGCCAGGGCGGGAGAGCTTTGGCTCTGGCTGCAGACGAAGCGCGGAGACAAAGCACGTTGGTGCAGCTGCCTCCGTCCCTCATGGGCCGTCTGCAAGGACCGGGGACAGCCAGGTCTCAGAGGATACATGGTGACAGTCTCCTGGGGCTGCCGTAACAAAGCACCACAGCTGAGTGGCTTAGAATAGCAGCCGTCCATCTCCCGCAGCTCTGGGGGCCGGAGTCGGAAATCCCGGTGTGGCAGGGCTGGCCCTCCCGAGGCTGTCGGGGAGGAATCTTGTCCAGCTACCCAGCTCTGGTGGCTCCCGGCATCCGTGGTGCTCCCGGGCTCGGCCTCAAGCCCGGCCTCCTCTTCTGGGTCCGAGTCCGTGGCATGTCTTCTCTGCGCGGCTGGGTCCCCACCTCCTCTGCTCGCCGGGTGGGGACGCAGCCATGCTGGACTGAGGGCCCGGCCCCTGCAGTCTGACCGCGTCTCAGCCAATTACACCTTCACACACCTGCACAGGCCCTATTCCCAAGTAAGGTCACATTCACAGGTACCAGGGGCTAGGGCTTCATCATGTCTTTTTGGGGACACAGGTCAATCCACAGCAGATGGACATGTCAGTCTCTTGAGTATCTCAAACCCTGGCTTCATCTCCAGGGTCCCTGCGCCTGGCCCTGGCTGGGGCTATGACAGGCAGGAGTGGCCCAGGATCCCTGGGCAGTCGGGGAGCCACTACTAGATGCCCCAGACCCCAGGAGCCAGGGGCACTATCCAGGCGGGACCCAGAGAGCCACCCACTGTCCCTGCTGTCACAGACAAGGTACCCGCCGGGAGGAGGAGACAGGGCCTGCCCCCTCCCTGCCTGCCTGCCTGCCGGCCCCAGACAGCACACCGAGGCTATCTCAGGAGCCCAGGGCTGGCCCCCTTGTCTGGACAGCCCAGCGACCATCCGCAGGGCTGTGGCGGGCGCGTGGCCCAGCCTGTCCCGCCCTGACACCAACTCTGTGGGCAGCACAGCACAGACGCTGGAATAATCCATCACTCCTTGCCAAGCTCCAGGGTTGTGGTGTCAGGGGTCATCCGGAGGGGCGGGCTGGTCACGGATGATGAAGTGCCTGTGGGCCCTGGAGACAGCGCCCATAAATCTTCCACGTCCAAGGGCCTTGGGCCTTTTGTGGGAAAAAAATATTATTCATGAAATGGTACCCCCTGGGGCTATTGAACTCAGGCGAGGACCGGAAATGAGCTACCAAGAGCTCCCTGGGGAGGGGCACAAGCTGGGCCCAGCTTCTTCACTCATACGGACCACAAAGAGCCTCCTGTGGGGACCCTCCGAGGTTACACAGCCCGTGATCTTGGGAAACAGACGTGTCTGTGTGTTCCTCCCCTGCCCTACAGCCTTCGGTGGCTCCCAGTTGCTCTTAGATACGTTCCCCATCTGTCCTTGTCCTGGACCCGGCCACACAGCCTGGCTCCCTCCCCGGCATGTGGGTTCGCCCAGGGTCTCCAACCTTCCTCACGTCACTCGCACATAGGACGTGATAGCAGGTGAGTGGCTGCCTGGGGTAAGTAGGCCGGGCTCAGCCCCGCCCACCGCCGCGGGAGGGGGCCACCAAACTCCGGCTGTCTCTTCCCTGCTGCGCGCGGCCTTGGGGAGAGCTGGTGGCCACTCACACTGCCCTTCTGGCTCCGAGAACGCCCCAACCACTTTGCTGACACACAAGATCTGGTGCACGCTGTTTACTCTACCGAGAACGTGGTTCTGCTCAGCCTATGTGCAGACGTGTACATGCATGTGTGCAACACACACACATCCTTCCAGCTAGACGGCTCTTTTCAGATTTCAGTGCAAGGATTTCAGCCTAAACACCCTTCTCCAGAGATCTCTCCAGAGATGTCTCCAGCCCTCCGACTTGTTTGGGTTTCAGTCTGGACTGTCTCAAAGCGCCCGGCTCTCTCCCTCACGGCACCCCCCCCCCACAGTTGGAACGACAAAACGGACCGTGGGGAGGACTTGCAGCCCAAGCCGCAGGGGGGCCCTGGCTCTCCGCTGTAAACACCTACAGAGCTGGCTCCAGTGCTCGAGGCAGTCGACAGCAAGCAGGACTCGGTCCCCGAGCGTCGGCAAGTACACGGCGAGGCCTGCAGCCGCTGGCTCTCTGCCTGGGGCACTTCGGGGCTGCTGTGTGGTCCCACCCGCCTTGCCACTCTGCTCCTGCCCGGCTTGCCTTAGAGGAAGCCCCAACTCCGCAGAGAACCATGACTCTGTTGGGCTGGGGCAGGAGGATGGCAGAGATTGGAGTTCGGGCGGGTAAGACAGCTGAGGTTGGGGGCAGAGCCTGGGAGAGCCAGGAGCTGCACAGAGGAGCTTCTGGAATTTGCACGGGCATCTCATTAGAGTTTGGCCAGGTACGGAGCTGCACACTGGGGGCCGTGCCACACGTGGCCTCCAAGAGCTGGGGAGATGCGAGCAGAGCTATGCTCTTATTACACATCTTGGACACAGGAGGCTGCCCCTGCCGACATCCAGGCACCCACGGGACCGACTCACCAGGGAGGTGGCTCCCAGGTGTAGGGCTCACCTAGCCCGGAGTGGGGGCCACTTACTCCAGGCAGATGAAGAGTGTGTGGTAAAGAAAGTTCTCCAGGATGAAGGAACTGGTGCCAGATGGAAATTCCCATCTGCAGGAAGGAGCACAGAGCCCTGGGTGGAGGAAATGTGGAGTCAACCGGAGAAGCGACGTTTTTCCTCCTCTCGGTTGCCGGGAGCTCACATCTGCCTCCCGAGATGACGCGTGCAGCGAAGAAGACACAACCACGCTTCCAGGGCACCCGGCACACTGCACGGCCGCATCGTGTCGTGAGGAAATCAGGGACTAACTCACATTGAGAACAATCTGCAAAATGACTGACCTGCACCCTGGCAAATTGCCATGGCCAAGAAACACAGAGGAAGGCTGAGGAATGTTCTATAATAGAGGAGACTAAAAACATATGAGTATTAAATGCAATGAGTGATGAGCTGGTTATTTCCTGGACTAGAAGAAAGAGTCTGAAGGGTGGCGTTGGTGCAGCCACATGCACCTGGGCGTGGGCCGAGACCCCTGGGGAACTCACCTGACACTCCAGGTGGGGCCTGGAGCCAGGCCCAGCTCAGCGCCAGTGTCGCCGAGACCCCGGGTCTCTCAGTCCCTCCTGGCCAGTAAGATGAATGTGGCCCAAATCTCTCACTCTGGAGGACAAGTCACTCTCCTTGGTGGCCATTCTGGACAACCGGGGACAGCAGCCGTCACCATCCACCTTTTGGGGGATTATCAAAGCCTAAGGAAGCCATCGGCAGACGTCAGCCTCCGAAGTTCTGACTGGGAGTCGCTCCTGCCCCTGGGATGCCATGTGACCCACAGCACTGGCCCGGGGTGTCACTGCTCCAGGACTCGCACAAGCCAGCCCCCTGGGTCCCCAGGGCTGGGCTCCAGGTCCCACATCACGGTGTGCTGCTGGCACAGCTGTATGCTTGGTGTCTCCAGGTGGGCTGGAAGCCCCCGGAGCAGAGACCCTGCGGTCTGCTTCCCTCACACCCCTCCTCCACCCTGGGGACAGGGTCGGGCTCAGGGAACACTTGGGCCACTGGGGGATGGAGGGCCAGAGCTTGAGTGGGGCTCCTGTCAGAACTGGGGACAGCCACGCCCGGCCTGCTGGGCCTGCCACTAAGGGAGTCCCCAGAGTCACAGCTGGAATGCGTGCCCAGCTGGTGCCCACCTGCAGTCCCACCCTTTGCCTGCGCCTCGGAGGGGAGGAGGCCAAATGCCCAGAGCCTTCCACTGCAGGCCCTGATGCCTCTGCACAGGTGGCCTCTCTGCTGGGTGGGCCAGTCTGCACAGCGCGGCACGGCTGCTCTCAGCACGACCCCGTGGCCCACGGGGAGGACTCGGGCAGCAGGCTGGAGGGAGGGGCATCTCTCCACCCCTTTGTGACCCTCCCTAGTCCTGGCCTGCAGCCTGCCAAGCACAGCCAGCCTGGGCCTCGGTGTCGGCACCCAGCTTCTGCATGTGGAACCCAGCCCCCCGCCGCCCCGCCGCCCCGCTGTGTCTGCGGGCAGGGTCTCAGCTTTCTAACCCTCTGTTTCCTCATCTATGAAGAAGGCACCTCACCACGGGGCCATGGAATTAAAGGAGAAGACAGTGTCTCAAGCCCCTGTGGCGGTGGGACCCGGTGGCCCTCGGTCACCGGTGGCTGCCGTTGGCACCGGACAGCCCTCTCGGGGGCGGGGTTGGTTCGTTCACGGTTTTCTCTGCAAGAAAGCAGGGAGTGAGAGGATAGTGTCCTGCACCAGGTGGGCAGTCCCTCTGGACGCTCAGGAAGCGCCGGGCCCCGCTGTTCCCGCCACCTGGCCCTGGCCCGCGAGCAGCCGGAGCAGAGGATGCTGAGGCAGCGCTGAGGTTTGGGGTCACGGGGACTTGGCAGAACGTTCTCACCTGTCCTCCCCATCCATGTTCCTAGTCCTGGAGGGAGGCGTCCACGTCCTTGGAAAGCCTGGCGGCGGGCCATCTGGCTCCTGTTGACAGCGGGCTTGGGAGTGAGGTGAGAGCAGCTGGCGGGACGCTCAGGACCACAGTCCAGCTCCGCTGCCGTCCAGGCCCTCGGAGGCTGCAGTTCCCGGGATGACACGGTGCTAATTGTAGTGGACTTGGCTGGAACCCAGGAAGTCGTAGCTGGGATCCCGATTCCTGCACAGAAGGTAGGGGGATGGGCAGTTTTTAAGTTCTGCTGGGAGAGAAGATTCCAGAATGAGGCTGGGGTTGTGCTGTCTGAGTCAGGTCCGTCTGAGAGTCCCCCCAACAAAGGAAGGTCTCCCCAAGGAGAAGCCCTCCTGCCCCTTCACATCCACCTCCTGAGACTGACCAATCTGTGACGGACAGACCTCACGTGGACCCTCCCCACCACCCGGAATCCCGTAGCCCTCTGTCCCTCGGCTCATGTGCTGGGTACGGGCCAAGTTCAAGGTCAGCTGCACCCGCCCCTCCCTCGGGGAGCAGAGAGCCACACCCCAGCTGGCAGTCCAGCTCTGCTCTTCCTGCTGCAAGACGCTGGGCAGGCTGGGACTGCTCTCCGGGTGTCGTCCCTAACTCAGGACTGATGGTAACCACCTGCAGTGGTTATCTTCTCCTCCAGATTAAAGAATGAGACACAGAGAGCTCTGCCCGTAATCAGTGCCTGATAAATAACAGCTATTACTATTATCCAGTTATAAAAGCGAATGCCAAGTAAAATAGCGGGGGCCAGGTAACACAACAACGGTGACACTAGTGCCATTCCAGGGCGCAGCTGAATTGCCAGGGCCCGGTGGACCCTGATGGCTGAGACTCACGGTGGGAAGCGTCCCCGTGGGCTGGAGGGGCAGGTGGGTCTCAGTGGGGTTTGAGGAAACCACAGAGTGACAGGTGATGGAGTGGGGCCCGGTGGGGCTGGTAGGCTGCAGGGACAGAGAGACCTGGGGATGGGTGGGTGGGAGTGCCAGAGGGGGAACCGTGAGGGCAGGTGAGGGCGGGGCCCTGGCAGGTTGGCCGAGTTCATCCTGCTGCCCGTTTTGTGCCACACCATTGGGTTAACACAGCCACGCCCCCTCCCCGCTGCCCTGGGGCTCCACCAGCAGCCCAAGTCTGGCTGTCCTCGGCAGTCCAGTGGGTCCCGGTGGCTGCAGAAGGAATGCAAGAGTCACGCACATAGTTCCTAGTTACACCCAGACCTCCTGGGTGCACTGACTCCTCCCACACGTGTGCGCGAAGCTCTATGTGTCACAGGGCAGAGGACAGTCCTGGGCACAGCAGGCACAGTCAGCCGTGTGACCCAACGACCCACCGGGCCAGGACCCAGCTCTCCCTGGTTGCTGGTACTGCGGCTGCGGGTTTGGTTGGAGGCTGAATGTTGACGACCAGTAGTTGGCCACCTCTGATTCCATCAGACCCTATCCCAGGCCTGCAAGGGATAGAGAGATGAGCAGGCCCAAGTCCCCACATGAGCAAGGCCCTCGTGGTCCCACAGGACTGGCAGGATATGCACCCAGAGGGCTCAGCTCGACGGCCGGCCGGGGCAGGTGCGGTCACACGTCCGCACCAGGAGGCTTCCAGGACTGCGTGCAAGACCTGTGGCCTCAGGCCCTGCTGGCATTGCCTCCGGGAGGTGTCAGAGCCGGGCCCTGACAGGGTAGCTAATCTGTCCCGGGGAGCAGCCTGCCGGGTGGGGGCCTGGGACATTCCACGGCGGACGCTCTCTCTCAAGGCTGCAGCCAGGAGTTTCCCTTCCATCTTAATTAGTTCACTGGCACAAAAAGCACAGTAAGCAGAACCCTTGGGGGCAGCGAGGACCTCGAGACTGTAGCTGTGGTTTTAGAACCAGGCTGCTCCATCTTCAGCCGGGAGTTAGCCACGCTTTGCTGGGGGCCAGCGGGGTGATGCCCTGGGCTCCAGAGATTCCACCACCCCAGCCCCGCTGGGCCCTCGCACCTCGCTGGGCCCCGCTCTCCCTGAGCATCACTTCCTCACCTGGAAATGGGCTAGTTTGGACTCCAGCTTCCAAGACAGCAGCGGCTGCCATTCCTGCTGGCCCTGTAACCCCCTCGGGGCCCCGGGTGCAGGGGCCCGGGCTCCCGACTGCCCGCGCCTTCAGCCTGCCCCGTCCGCCCTGGGGTGCGTGGCCCGTTTGCGAATAGGCGTTGAGTTTTGCTTTCTAAGAGCCACATAGACCATCTTGGATCTGTTTCCTGAACACATTCACGCTCTCACAAGGACCCAGCAGTGCCTCTTTTAGGAGATTTTCTTGGAGCAAAATTGGCCAAGTGAGCAGACTTCATAGCGAGGATGCTCCATGTTGTGCTGTTTACAGAGAAAGATGGAAACAACTCGCAAACCCCACAACACAGAACCCGCGGCAGTGGTCACAACGCGTCTGCGTGCGGGAGTCAGAGGCAGGAGCGGGCAGAAGTGGGGCTCATGGAGGACAGCGGCCGGGCGCAGAGTTCTCAGCCAACCCTGTGCAAGAGGGAGCTTCGTCTCGGCAGCCGTGAGCAACGCCCAGGCGTGGGGCTGTCGCTAGCCCGGCTTCTCAATGAGGAGCTGACGCTCAGGGGGTCCCTGCCTCGCCCGGCCTAATTTGAAAACCAGGTTCTTAGTGGCCACTCGGTGTGGCCCAGCAAGTGACCACGTGCACGACATTTACGGATGTCCACGGACGTTCACGGAGCTCTAAGCGGAAAGCAGCCAGTGCAGCCACCAGGCACAGCCTCACTCAGGTTGGCGGCAGACACACCTGTTTTCTGTGCGGAGCCCGGCGGGTGGGCTGACCCGGCACCAGGGTCTCCTTCTTCGTGCTTCCTGCGTTGTCTGAACTTTGCTTGCAATAACCATGTATTAGTTTTATAATCGTAAAAAAACAATAAAGCTATTTTTACAGGCTGGCAATTGACACCTCGGAGATGAGGAGTGTTTCAGGCTGAAGCCAGCTGCAGATGAATCATCTGGCGACACTAAATTTAGCGGCGTGGCGGAAGGGATTAACCGTAGCTGGAAAGGCTAAGCCTGCCTGGACCCAGCAACCCCTCACGGGCGGGGGTGGGCGGTGGCAGGGACTGGCGGGGGGCGGCTCAGAGGAGGAGCCCAGGACAGAGGGGAAAGTGGGTGGAAGGGAGGAGGGAGTGGGTCCCCAACAGCGACGTGACAGCTTTGTCACTAGCATATGGGACGTCCTTCTGCTCTCCCTGGACGCTTACCTGCCACTGAAAAACACGCACGCACACGCGGCACCTCTCCAGGTGGGGTAGGTGGGAGACTAGACATCATGTCCCTTCCAGGAGCTGCACCCTGTGGGAGGGACACAGTCCAGCGTGGAGGGAAGGTCCTGCCCAGCCGGGCAGCTGTGCCACAGTCCCAGACAACGTCCTCGCGAGGCTGAGTCTCCAGCAGTGTGGAAGGTCTGCGCAGCCACGCGCACAGCCCTGGGTGTGGCCCGGCGGGGGCTGAGCCCGGGCCGCTCCGGACACCTGCTCTTCCCAGCAGCGAGAGTGGCCCCAGACAGGCGCTGGTGTCCCGCGGCGGTTTTCGTGCTGTTCCGCTAAACGCCCATCCCTGCCCTGAGAACCGCACGCAAGCCGCCGCTCCCCAGCACACGGCCGCCCCCAGAGATGAAATGAGAGGCGCTTGTGGCCTCGTGTTTACTTGATGGATGGACAAAACACGGAAAACGACGCAGTCACCGCCTACGACGGCGGAGGAGTGGCGGGTGATCGCGGGAGATGAAACGGGCCTCCTGAAGTCGTCCATCACTAGCGCCTCGCGCCCTCCCCCGCCCGGCCGGGGGTCTCGGGGCTCTCCAGAGCGATCCATCACCGCGGTCAGACTAGTGCAGGCCCTCCAGGAAGCCAAGACCAACCAGACGCCCAAAGCCGGCACCTGCTCACTCGCTCGGAAATGCTGCTCAAACGCCGCCCGAAATGAGTATTTAATTAGAGCGTAATAAGGCATCTCATCTGGGCGCAAGGGACAAGCCCCACCTGGAATCGGCCATCCTTTCAATGATTACTTTGCTTCCTTGGCCTCAGCCCCATCCACCTACGGCTGTGACCAGGCTCCCCCGAGCCCCCCATGCGCTCACTGGGATGACTGGGGCTCACCACCCATTCCTGGCCCTCCTGCTGGGGTGGGGGGTAGAAGACCAGCCTGGCGGTGGTGGGGTCAAGTGACCTGTTCTGTCCAATGAGTTGCACAGGCCCTTCCAGGTGGGGCCGTCCTGAGCCCCAGGTGACTCTCCACCTCTCTCCCCGACCACCTTGGGAAACGTGGAGTCACAGCTGGGGTGGCAGAGCCACGGCCGGCTGGGCTAAGCCACAGAGGACAGTGCCCTGGAGGGCAGCCTGGCCGCAGAGCAGTCTCCATGGGCCACATGAAATGACCAAGGGTCTCTCACGGCAACAGAAGGCAGCAGGGATGGACCCCCACACACACAGAGCCCCCACTGCCTGTGGGCTGGGGGCCCAGGGGACAATGAGGAGAGACATGGGTGTCACTTTGCCAGCCTCAGTCTGGAACGAACCTGGGGACCCATTTCCCATTGCAGAAGTGAGGGGCTGGATTCCGAGGAGCGAGGCAGCCCCCAGCGCCCAGCTACAGAGCCCTGGCTCCAACCTGTCCGCCCCCTGACCTGGGCTCCTGACCTTCTGGAAGCTCCTGCCTGCCAGGACCCACCGAGGGAGCTCTTGGTGGGTTTGGTGACACAGACAGAGCCATGGGGTCATGGGACCAGCTGGGGACAGAGGCCAGAAGCCCCTGCCTGCCCTGCACAGACCCCCTGGCCGTCTTCCTCACCACCTCCCCCAGGCTGCTGCGAGGTCAGGACATTCACAGTCGGTCACGGTCACCATGTGTGACATCACTCCGATGTGGATGGAGCTGGGAGGCTGGGGAGGAGGTGGGGGGGGGGATAGAACAGAAAACTCATGGGTGGGGGGGGGTTGTGGATGGTGGGACATTTTTCAACAAGCACTTATGGACAGCCTGCTGTATGCACAGCACTTGAGCAATTGGGTGCCCAGTGCTCAGTTTACCCTTCTGTTGTGACTTTCTCACCTTTCCTTTTCAGGGTCCCAGACATGGGGGCCCTTCGGGATCGCAGGGCCGAGAGGGACTCTGGGGACACTCCCGCCTCCCTCGCTGCTCCGATGTCCCCAGCGCAGCTCCGGGGGCAGCCCGGACACCGGCTCTCCCCGGCAGCCCAGGCCATGCTGGGCCACCTGGAGTCTGCGGCAGGGTGCCCGGCAAGAGCGTCTCAATGGACGTCAACACATCGAGGGGTTGGTGGGTGGCCTGTGGCGTCACACAGCTCTGCACCCGCAGTGGGTCCCGCCGCGTGGGCTGGGGTGGGGTGGGGCTGGGGTCGGCGCTCGTCTGGGCCTGATCGGGAAGCGGGGACGGAATCTGGACGGTCCGCTGTCGGCCTCAGAGCAGGGTGAGGCCTCACCGGACTTGACGTCCCCACTGTCCCCTTCTGGGATCCAGAGCTGCAGCAGCCATTGCCCCTACCCCGCCCCCGGAGCTCTGGGCCGCCCCCGGGAGGGGCAGCGCTGCACTTGGGGCACACCCGTGCCCGCACAGTGCACCCCAGCGTCAGAGCCGCGTGGTGAGTCCAGGCGGTTTTCTCCAGGCTGGCTGCATCTTCCAGCCCTATCTTTAGGGGGTTCCCGTCCCCTGCCTCCCCCAATTCCGTGCTGTTAAGGAGAGTTTATGCAGCCTCAGATGTGGCGTCTCTGCCAGCTCTCAACGTGCGTCACCAACAGGAGAAACTGCAGAGGTGTTGGCAAGCTGGTTAAAAATAGCACCGTCTATTAAAAGGTGAAAATGTGGTGAGAAACGCAGGGGCCTGGGGAGGGGGACGTGCTGCATCCTTGGTCCCCCCTCCCTTTCCGGGAGACCAGCCCTCCCCAGGCTCCGGCGGCCCCAGAACGCCCTGACCCTCCGCTGCCTCCAGCCCACGCCGGCACCAGGGCGACCCCCTGGCTGCCCCCGGAGGGCCACGCCAAGCCAGCAGGGTGGCGGTCTGCTCATCCATCTTGCTACCTTGACACATATCTGTTTTGAAATCAGGAATGTGTTTTCTCAAATAAATAGTCTTTTATTAGGTACCACGTGCTGCTTTAAAAAGAGAAAAAACATCGCATTAATTCCGGGTCTGGATGGATGCCACTACCAGGGCATCAGGAGTCGGTTTTCTTCACGGAGGGCTCTGTCATCTCTGGCACCAAGGTCAACAGCCCCCAAGGGACCTCGATAGGTCCGGGGACCGGCCCTGGCACCGGTAGGGGACCGGCCCACACACACCTCGGTGCAGAAGCGCAGAAGCAGAGCTGGCTGAAGGAGTGACGTGCTCGCAGACGCCGAGGGCTGCGGCACCTTCTGTCGTAGGTCCTTCACTCTCATCCCCTCGGGGTCTCTGGCTAGAGGGCTGTGAGCACCGGGGCCGCCGTCCTTGCCGGGGGTGCAGAGCCCCCTCCTCTGTGCACACAAAGGGCCCCTCCTCCCGCCCAGCGGCTCCCAGTCCTGGGTCCTCCCTCCCCTGCAGCCTTCTCAGGCAGGGCTGCGGCAGGAGAGCAGAGAGGCTGCGGTGGAGCCAGCGGAAAGGACGGCCCAGCTGGTGCATGCTGTCTCCTCTGTAGCCCAAGACCACCGCAGCCACGCCCCTCACGCCACACTTGCCACACCCCCGTTACTGTGTCACACCACACCGCTACTGTGCGGCCACCTGCTGCACCACGCCCCACTAGGCCACGCACCCTGCTATGCTCGCTCCTACGTCACAGCCCACCACACCACACTCCTCCCGGCGCCCCTCCACGCTCCGGCCGTGGTCCGTCCTCACCTCTCCAGGCAGCTGCAGAAGCCCCTCACTCGTCTCCACCTCCTGGTGGGGCTGTGGCCTCGTTAGCCTTGCTAAGGCACAGCCGGACCACACCCCTTGCTCTGAAGCCTTCTGTGGCTGCCCTGGAGCTGGGACAAAGTCCTTGTCCCTGGGCTGGTGGCTGGCGCTGAAGGACCCCGTAGGCTGTCCGGGAAGCACAAGCGGAGCCATCCGCCCACCCTCCTCCCACCGGGCTCTGCCACTCTGCGCCTGGCCTGTGCTCCCTCTGCTCCGCGCCTGTTCCACCTGCCCCGCTCTCAAAGCCAGGCTCAGCCTCCTCTTCTCCCAGGAGACGCCCCGACACAAGCAGAGGAGGAGTCCGGTCCCCCGGGTTGGGGTCGGTTAGGAGTAATAACTGCACGTCTCTTGAGCCTGCGCGGGGGCCAAGCCCTGGACCGAGGGTTTCACCTGCAGTGCAGCCGCTGCGGGGTCTGCACGGGTTTGCTGAACGTGGTAACCACTGACGCCAGGGGGGCTGCTCTGTGCAGGGGAGCAGAGCGGCGAAGGGGAGTCACATGGTCCCAGAGACCTGCACACCATGTCATATGCACAGCCCCCCTCAGACCCTTCTCACTGTGCTCCAGGCCCTGGCTTTGGCCACACGCTCCCCTCGGCTCAGCTCCTGGGGGGCCAAGGCCCCGCTTCCCCCACTAGCACGGAAGCTGGAGAGAGGGTTGCAATGGGGACAGAGCCTGCAGATTGCCCTGAGAATGTGCACTTGAACTCCACTTAGCTGCCAGCTGTTTAAAAATGGAAGAAAGAGATTAAAAACGAGCAAGCGGAATGGCTTTGCATGAAGCCATCAGCGCCCACATGTGCAGACTCATTCAGTGTCTGCGCCCGCCCTGCTCTGGAGTGCGCAGACCGGAGCCCGAGGCAGTCAGCCGAGGTGGGAGGAGACGAAACTCGAGGAGCAGGGCCGCCCGCCTTCCTCAGTGGCTGCTTGTAAATTGCCCAGACTTCACCGGCCACAGGCACCGATGAAATGTCAGCATCTGCCCTGGTGGCCACCCAGCCCCGAGCTGCACCGTGGAAGACAGACAAAGGCAAGGTTTGACCAAACATGCGCTTGACCAAGAGCACTCCTGGGCTCCCGGATCGCTGGCCTTTAGCAGGAGAACTGTGAACCTCGGGGGGCCACGCCAGCCACTCGGGGGGGCCAATGGTCTGGCCTGCCCCTCTGGCTCAGTCCTCCCAGCGACCACCCCGTGGGTTGTGTTTGTTGCCTACTGCTGCATCGCTTCGGGACAGAGTACCCTGAACTTAGCTGCCGAGGACACGAACAGGCATCTCCAGGGCCAGAGCAGCTGAGCCTGAGCGGCCGCCCCAGATCTCAAAAGAGCCAGACTTGGCAATTGGGCACCGCAGCCCTGCCACTGCCCAGCTAAGTCTCTCTTATTAGCACAAAGGTGACAAGAAGCAATGGCCACGCCCCAGGGTCCCATGATCGAGGTGCCCAGACCCAGGGTCTACACACGAAGCCCACATGCTCCTGTTGGTCTTTCCCTGGGACGTGCTGTCACTCTCTTGGTCTTCTCGTCCATGAGGTCCAGCCCCACGGTCAGCTGGACCCTTCCCCTCCATTTCCAGAAGCCACCGGGAGAGCTGGTGGGGGGGGAGCAGGGCAGGAGACCGGGACACAGCTGTCAATCTCATCTCAGCCAGGGACAGGGAGGGACCTCGGCTCAGTGGCCAGGTGGAGGGAAGTGAGGGGGTCTGTGGGGTCATTCCCTCCCCAGGCTTCTGCAAACACTCCAGCCAGCCTGTTTGAAGCAGCTGGGCGGAGTGGCAGAGTCTCAGGACCCTTAGGTCGTGACGTGGCTACATTTTCACAGCGGCTGCGTCATTCACTCTCGTCTGGCTGGTCACAGATGTGACGAAATCCCTCTTCCTTGGCCTATAAGCAGCGCCTCCGCCACGCACCGAGCTTGGATGCATCACTTGCAGCCAGCCACTGATGCCCCGCCTGGGTCAAACAAGCACTGGGCCAACGGTGCCCGGGTCAGACTGTGTCCTCCTGGTCTATGGCAACCTGTGAATGGGTGGGCTAAGGGGACTCCCAGGGCAAGCTCTGCAGACCCACAAAAAAGGGCTGTGGGATCAAGGGACATGGAAAATCCTCCTGTCGGATGCTCAGCCGGTCTGTAAAGACCCTAAGAAATCCCACGGTCCTGTTGGACTCTGTGTGACCCAGCCTGTCCCGAATACCTGCGACCAGAACCATCTGCAGGCGGTCCGTTGTATCAGCCAGGCTAGGTCAGGCCGTGCCACAGCGACAAACAGCCCCAAGGGCTTGAAAAATAAAAATTCAGCCCACAGCTGTGCTCCATGTCTAACGTGAGCTGGCGGAGGAATTCAACTTGCTAAAGTGGCTCAGAAACCCATGGTGACAGGGGTGCCATCTTTGCACAGATGTCCTCAGTCATCACAGAAGTGAGGAAGGAACATGGCAAATCGCCAATCATCGTGGCTCCAGAAGTGACGGATGGCAGGCGTCACCTTTCCCACAGCTGGCTGGCAAATGCCACGCACACAGAGCCACACACACCTCCAGGCCACGAGCAGGGCCCCTCACCTGTGCCCACACAGAGGGAGCCGGGAGCCTTTGGCGGCTGTCGCTTACCACCTGCGCAGCGGCTAACGTCCCAGGATGGTCCCACAAAACGGACTTCCGGAAACGCCGCATTTGTTTATAATGACCCCCTATAATCAGGCAGGAGAAATGTCCTAATCCAACATTTAAACCCAGCATTTCAGAGGAGTGCAATTAGCCGATGTAAACACAGGCAGCGTTGTGATTCCATATTTCCCCAGGCGCAGACTTTTTCTTTGCATTCTGAATTCACATATTTATTCGTATGGAAAGTGTTTCCCCAGCCAATTGTGACATTTGGGTACTGAGTCACTGTTTCAGTTCATCCTCGACATCCCACGAAAGATGGAAAACATCAAAAAAAAAAAAAAAAAAAACCACAATATTGTGGACACAGTCTTGATTACATGTTTCCTGGAAGCAATTTTTAAATTAATGACTAACACGAAACAAAAACAAATAGAACACAAACGCTCCCTCTCGCTCAGAGAGGGCAGGCTGAGTTGCTCCCTCCACACGTGGTCTGGGAAGTCAGAGCCGGGTGGCGGGGGAGTCGATAGGGTAAGGGAGGGGCTGAGCTTGGTGACAAGGTGAAGCCACTTCCAGGAAGGCAGCCCAGCCTTGCCCCTGTCCAGCCTGCCCACGCTTCTCCAAGTCCAGGCAGGGGAACCCCCAGACTGTGCGGTTCCTCTGATCTCCCTGGCAATCCTGGGCTGTCCACTTCCCTTTTTGTGCCTCAGTTTCCCCACCTGCTGTGAGGATGACTGTGCATCCCCGGGACGATGTGGAGCACACGCCTGGTTTCTTCTCCCTCTCTCTGCCTGTGCTTGTCAAAATCCTTTCTCACCCGCTGTAAGCCCACCTTCCCGGCAGAGATGCCGATGGCATTTGCTGTCCGGTCCACTCTTTGCAGACGCAGGTCAGGGTCCAATCACGGGCAGTAGTAGAGGCAACGGCCAGAGCCCCGGAAAAGCTGAGCACCGGCCACAAGGTCTCTGCACTGAGAGTGACAACGACACCTTCCTCGTGGTGGAAGACGCTGCCAGGGAAGTGGCCCGGCTCTGCGGGCAGCAGCAGTGGGCTCGGGAGATGAATTCTCTGTTCTTTCCCTGCAACAAACAGCATGCCCTTACTTTGCTGTCCTGCAAAGGAAATGGAATTGCCTCCTACCAAATCAAACTTCTGGAAGGGTCCTGGGGTTCAGCTTGAGCTGAACAAGACTCCATCTCCACCCTCGGGAAGCTGTTCTAGAGACGGATGTGAAAACCAGCGGTTCCCCTCACGCTGCCCTCCTCCCGGGGCGGTTCTGCTCTGCCTTCCTCTCGAGGAGCCTCTTCGTCCTCGAGATGTCATCTCAGCCTGGCCCCGGGGAGCCTCTCGACTCACACTCGGCGTGTAGCAGGAGCTAGCCCGGAGGGTCAGGCGGTAGTTCCACCCCTGCCAGGTCTCAAAGGCAGCTTCCTCACCTGCCCTGCCTCAGTGTCCTCGCATGCAGGGGGACAAGCAGAAGCCAGCCTCCCAAATGGCATCTGCTTGGGCCCCCCTCCCCGGTCCAGGCTCCCCCTCCCGAGCAGGTCCCTGGCCTCTTCCTTCACAGCCCCCGCCCAGGGCCCCCTGACCGCTGGTTTCCACGTCCGTCCCTGAGCACCTTCCCGAGCGTGGAGAGGGTGTCTTGTTCAACTCTGTGCCCCCCTGCGCGGCACTCTGAGCCCGGCAGGCTGCAGACAGTAAGCAAGGGCCAGGGGTGTGACCAGGTGGCCCCAGAACCGGGAGCAGGGGGTCACCCTCAGACATAGAGATCCCGGAACCCGGGGCCCAGGCGCCCTGGGCAGACATCCCGCCCTGGTGAGAGGAGCCCGGAGGCCGCTCACGCCCGGAGGAGGCTTGGAGCCGCCGCAGTCCGTAACTCACAGGCCCCTGAATTAATTACCACGGCCGAAGTATGGGCAGTGCAGCCGTCTCTTGGAAACCACCTCCAGTTTGTACAGCACTCGGATTAGTTAAAATATTGAACCTGTTGGGAGGAAAATGAAAAAGCCAGACAGGCTGCTCTCCGGCCCGGCGGCAGGCCCGGCGGGGGCAGCCAATGCGATCCGCCTGCCGCACTCGCCCAAGATTAATGGCGGCGGAGTCAGGAGAGGGGCAGGGCTCCAACTGCCGGCCCCTGAAAACCCAGTGAAATACGCTATTTTGTAATCTGTGTACTTGTCATGTAAATTAGTGTCCTTAAAGGGCTTTTACATGTGTCTTGGCTTCCATGCGGAAAGCCCAGAGCGCCGGCCGGAAAGAGGCATCCATCATCCTAATCGCAGTCTGCTGCAGTCCGGAGGCGCCATCGGGTCCTCCAAGGGCAACGCGGGGTTTCCTTCTTGCTTAGCCAGGGTGAGCCGGGTGACTTGGGAATTAACGAGGCCACAGCTGCGGTGCTGGGCCGGGCTAGTCACCCCCTCCCTCCCCCAGAGCCGTGGACCTTCCCTGGTGGTGCGGGGAGCCGGGGAGAAACGGGGTCAGCCCTGGAGACCCTACATGTCTGGGAGTGAGCAGGGAATCCGCTTCCTAAACCGTCTTCCAGCGTGCTCTGTCGGCAGGCTCAGAGATTGATTGCGGAGAGCGGTTTGGGTTCACGCCTGGATTAGACGTCAGTAAGGACTTCCGACAGACCAGCCTTGAACTACGAGGAGAGGGTGTTGCAGCTGGCCTCCCTGAAGGGCCAGACAGAGAGTCCGGCGCCTGCTAGGCCTGCAGGGAAGTCTGGCGGAGTCAGGAGTGGAGACGGCGGTGAAGACGGGTGGCCGGGTCCTCACTCCTCGGGCTGCACCCGGGACAGGCGTCACTGAGCAGCTCGCCACTCCCTGCTGCGACCAGCCAGGAGCGCAGACTCCTCCACTACGCAGGGGGTGGCAGGCTGCCTAAGCCGACAACAGCCAGCTTAAGCCACGCGACCTAAACAGCAGCAAGTGGATCGGCCGTGATGGCGGCGATGGATTTGCTGGCGGGTCGTGGGCAGGTCACAGCGTCTGAGCAGCACTGAGGAGCCCGACCGAGCAAGCACAGAACCCAGAGCAGCTCCAGGGGCCTCAGGAGCAGGAACCACTGCTCGGGTCCTCCAGGGAGGGCTGGCTGCCGGGACACAGCCTCTCCAGCCACTTCCCGCCTTGGTGTCTGTCCACTCGAGCCACAGGCCCGAGGAGGATGGGGTCAGCCGGGCTTGGGCAGCGTCTTGACCGAAAGTCCCAGCAAGATGGACTGCAGGGGGGCAGCCACCGAGGGAGCGCTGTGACAGCAGCACCGAGGTCCACACCAGAGGAAGGAGGGGTGCTGGGCAGACGGAGGCCACCAGCCGCCCCTGGCTGCTCCACACGGCCTCGCCAGTCCCTGGACTCGGGGCAGAGCCTCTGCTCCCTGCCGGCCTGGCGAGCTCTGACCGTCAGCAGTGGGGGCGGACGTGCCCTGCAGAGCTAGGGCGGGAATGACGCAGGGGCGCCGTGGGCAGAGTGGGCAGCCCGCTCCCGTGGGGCCTGGAGCTGCAGGTGGCTCCTGTTTGTGGCCCAAGGGTTCTGCTGCGGCTTAGGACCTGCTCCTTGGCACATCTCGTTGCTCCACGAAGACGCGAGGCTCTCTGAGCAGGAGCTGTGCTGCCTTTTCCTCCTGGGCTCCCATAGAACCCGCCCAGCACCGGCCCTGCGTTATTTCTGGGGACTCATAGGAAGCCACTTCCCTTTTCATAGTCAGGTGGGCTGCTTTGTGACTGTCCATGTGCCCACGTCCACGGGGACAGTCCGAGGAAACACAGCAGTGGAGCTGGAAGCCCTGGGTCCCTCCATGATGATCACACCAGAAAGAAGGCATGAAATCCTGTCTGCAGCTGCAGCTAAATTCGACTTTGAGCTCTCTGGCAGCCCAGGAAAAAAGAGAGAAAGAAAAAAGACGGATTATATATCTTTCAGTGTTTGACCAAACAGAGCAAAAGGCTCTGCAGGGGATAGAAGTTTTCCCAGACCCCAAATTCCGACAGTGCCGGGCACCCGCAAAGTGTCGAGCCCTCGTCGTTCTGCAGCCCGGCCAGAGTTCGCCCCGCCCTGTCTGGCGCCCGTGGTCTCTCAAGAACAGTCCAAAGTCTAGTGTGTCACCATTCCACGAGGAGGCAGGGTGCCCTGACCACAGCCTCCCTACCTGCTTGATGCTAAAAGGCGTCTGCAGGGGATTCTTAGGGCAGCGAAGACCTTCTGTAGGGTACACTAGTGGGGTACGTGACATTATGCATTTGCCAAAACTGATGGAATGTACAACACAAAGAGTGAGCCCTAATGTATACTACGACCCTCAGTAAATAATAACGTATCAATATTGGTTCACCAATGGTCACAAACATACCACACTAATGCAAGATGTTAATAACAGGGAATGGGGCAGGGAAGCTACTCTGTACGGCCGTGGTCCCCACTCCTGGCTGCAGACCGGTCCACGGCCTGCCAGGAACCAGGCCACACAACAGGAGGTGAGCCGTGGGCAAGCGAGCGAAGCTTCCTCTGTGTTCACAGCCGCTCCCCACCGCTGGCATCAGCGCCTGAGCTCCGCCTCCGCCTCCTAAGGATCTAGGTTGTGGCTCCTTAGGAGAATCCAGTGCCTGATGACCTGGAGTGGAGCTGAGGCGGTGACGCTAGCGCTGGGGAGTGGCTGCAAATGCAGATTATCCTTAGCAGAGAAGTCTGACTGCACAGAGACCATCATAAATCAATTGCTTGCAGACTCACATCAAAGCCCGATCGGTGAGTGGCAAGTGACAGTTCAGCTGCACCTGGTGGCAGGCTTTGTAGTGGCGAGTGAGCTGATATGCTTCAGCTGTGCAGCTGCACCTGGCGCAGACTTTACGTCAGAACCCGACACTTACTTTCTTGCACGCGACCCGCCCATCATTTTACTCCCCGCCTCCGTCCGCACCTCTCTCCCGCACCGCGCACTTGTCTAGGCCACAGTGTTGGGAAGCCCACAGGCTCGCCCTAGCAAAAATGAGTGAAAAAACAAACGTCGCTGGAGAGCTTCTTTGAAAGGGGGAAAGACCCAAGGATGAGACAGAAGACTCTAGGACGGCCAACAAAATGAAAGCTGCGTTTGAAAGAAAATACGAAAAGTCCAACATAAATTACGGGTTCATTGCAACAGGTGATTCATGTTTTCCAAGCCCTCTCCAGCACGTCTGTCTCCACCTCCATCCCCATCTCCTGTGACGAGAGTCTGCCAGGCACGTAAGGCTCACGTTGAATGGAATTCCTCCTTCCGGAAGCCACGCCCAAGCCCTCCCAGCGACGCGGGCTCACCTGCACTCGCAGAGCTTCATTCCTGCCACATAAGCTGCCGCCCGGCCTCCGCTGGCCAGGGCTGTAAGCCCCTGGCTGGAGGGGACTTTCCTTCCCGAGGACCTTCAGGCCTCCATGTAGGGTGACACTAAGCAGCAGGGAGACAGCAGGGAGCAAATGGACGTGCTCCCAGTCCCCTGGAGCGTACGCCTGGTAGGGCAGAGACACACCAGACAGATCATGACACAAACTGTTTGATTACAGCTGTGCTCCCAAGAAGTAAAACAGCAAGCTGTGAGCACAGATATCGCAGGGATGCAACCACCACTAGGGGTACTGAAAAGTCTCCCCTCAACAAGTGACCATTAAGCATAGAATTGGGGCAAGGTTTGGGAAGGCAAAACGCTGCAGGGTGGAGAACATTCTAGGCAGCAGGAAAAGTAGGTGCAAAGTCACCCTGGCTGGAGGGTATCGAGTCAGGAGAAGGGGGCACCAGGGCCAGTGGTGTGAGGCAGAGGGGGCCGTGCTGAAGATTCTGGGCTTTCTGTTTGGCCCCTGCATGGTTTCAGCAGGGAGCACGTGACCAGGTGTGGGCTCACGGAGAACGGAGTGAGGAACGTGCAGAGGTGGGGAGGCCCAGGCGTTCCCGTCTAAAAAGGTGAGAGCAGAGCAGTGGGTCTTTCCAGCTCTAAGCTCTGGCATCCGAGAGCCTTCCGGCCGGGCTCTGGGCCTGTCCCCAGCACGAGCTCAGTCACAGCTGAATTTTAGAGACAGCAAGGACAGGAGAGGGGCCTCCTCTCTCCTTCCTTGCCCTGGAATCCCACAGAGGGTGTGGCTGAGCCCTCTGGTCCTGACCTCAAGGAGGGCCCTTCTTCAGCCAGGACCAGGTGACCCCCTGTGGGTAGCAGCCGGGGCGGGGTCATTTCTCCAAGCACCTGAGAGGGTAGGGCTCAGGTTAGCCCGGGGCAGCCAAGTCTCTCCCACGACCACTCAGGAGTCCACTGTCTAAAATTCCTGCCCTTGACCTCTTCCCAGGTGGGAGTTCCCGAGGGCAGCGCCTGGCACAGCTGGCCGTGCACACCAGCCACCTGGGGCCTGGTTGCAGTGGTAACCTCCCGCCTCAGTGGTCTGGGGGCCTGGCCGTGCACCTCCGTGTAGGGGACTGACATATATTTTCCTAGTTTAAGAATTAAAGTTAGTGAGTAATGTACATGTTCTGCCCAGAGTGTTTGAAAGTAATCAGTTCTGGACAGGCTCCCTGTGATAAACAGGTGTTGCCTAGAGGCATAACAAAGGGCCTGAGCTGTGAGTAGCAAGAGCGGCCCCACCCCACGGCATTGGGGGTCTGGAGGCCACACGATAAACATATTGTTCCTGTGATTGCTGCGTACACCCCATACGATGGCTGGTTAGTCAATGACGGGTAAGACCCCTCAAGGGAGCGGCGACCTAAGCCAGGCACAGCCACCGGGGTTCAGCTGAAGATCTTAGGGGGTCACCCTAAGAGAAGCTGGGGATGACAAATGCCCCCTGTGGCTCACCTTGACCATCCTTGCTAATCTCAGTCCTTTATCTACGCCTAGTGCCTAGCGGAACCACCTTGAGATTCTGAGTCAGGGGAGGTCTGCTTCCCTAAGGCTATTCTAGAATTTACGGCTATCGCTGCCACGCCTGGGCGGTTACGTACAAGGAACTAACTTTAATCTTTTAGAGTATAAAAATAAAATGGACCCGGTGTATTATTACTCGAGTCAACCGTCTGTGTGTCTGCGTTTTTCTTTGTGTTCTGCGTTTGTGTTTTATGTTCTGTGTTCATCCTCCATCCTGCAAACGGGCCACGACACACACCCGCGCCAGGTGACGCTGACACTGCTGGCCCAGGACCACAGGAGCCCGGGGCTGGGGAGGCCTCCTGCCCACTGATGCCTTGTGCCAAGCCCCCTACGCCAGCACAGCCTCGGCATGCGGCACTGTCTCGGGGCCCTGCTGCGGGTCTCGCGGCGGGCAAGCCCAGCTCCTGGGCTCCAGGACCCGAGCCCAGGAGATCTCAGCAGTGACGGCGTGGGGAAGATCGGGCCGCCGTGACAGGTCAGAAAAGGGCTGGGCTTGCAAGTGGCTCCTGAGTGGCATGAGGGACGCTGGCCTGACTCTCTGGAGGCAGAGACCCCACCCCCACCTGACTCGTGCCTCCCCCACGACAGGTGCCATGCCCTTCTCTCCCCATGGGGCGGTCTCTCTGGCTCTTCCCCGGCCCCCTGCTGTGCAGGGCCCTGCGCAGTCGCTGTTGGAGTGGGCGGGAACAGCCCTGTCCCTTGTCCCTCCTGCCGGCTGTGCCTTCTGGTCCCCACTTGGATCCCTTCCTCCATCCCCATCAGTCTCCCCCAAGGCAGCCCACCTCCACCTCCCAAATCAGGTCTTCCAAGAAAGGTGACCCTTCAGCAGGTGCCCCCCCGTCCAAGCTGCCGGGATGGATTTGGGGGAGTGGGGCGCCTCTGAAACTAATGAGCAGGACTCCGATGACGAGAGCGGCATATGCGAGCAGGGGAATATTCCGCCGGTGTTAGTTTTTATGGGGAATTACATATGCAGCTTAATGCACTAATGTCAGAGCAGATAAATATACATGGGAACAACCCCCTCCCCCAGCCGCCACCCCCCGGCCCGCCGTCTCGCTCCGGCCCCGAGGTTCTCCTCCTGGGCGCCCCACGTCTTTAATCTCACTGATTCATTTCCCTGCCTTCGACGTGGCATATTAATGTTAGGTCAAAAAGCATTTCATCAGTTATTCTGAAGGCCTTATATCATTTTTATTCAAGAATGTGTAATCTTGAGAAGAAATAATTACATATGAGAGCAGCAGTGCAGCTCTGTCCTGAACTCACAGAATCGTGAAATCTTGAAACCAGAAAGGGGAGTTAGCTCCAACCCTCTCGTTTCACATATGGGGAAACCGAGGCCCAGAAACAGAGAGGGAGGGGGGAGACAGAGAGGGGCCACAGGCTGCCCAACAGGTGAGTCTGTGCGGAGGCCGTGCCCGGCGCCCTATTCTCCTGCCCAGAGTCCTCGTACCCCACGTGGGGGCAAGGGTTTCACCTTGGTCATCTCGGGCCACAGCGAGCTCCCTGGGGCCGGAGGTGATCGGCAGAGACGGGCCCCGCTCAGAGCTGCTGCAGTGACCGTCACCACCACCGTCCCCGAGTGCTCCCGGGGCCAGGCCTGTGCTGAGCACCCTGATGTCTGCCACCTCATTGAATCCTCAGCTGCTGGGCTTGTCCCGATTTTACAGACGAGGAAACTGAGGCACATTCTGGAAATTCACCGAGGCCACGCAGCTAGTGAACAAGTGAGATGTCAGGACCGGTACCCACGTGTATCTGACGCCAAAGCTCATTCTCTTAGCCCTGGGCCCACGGGGTGACCGCCCTGGGCCCACGGGGTTCAGGACAGTCACGGGCTGCAAGGCCGGCCCCTCAGGCACATCTGCAAAGCCCCTGGTGCCACGTAGGGTGGCACATTCACGGGTGCTGGGGACTGGGACGTGCTCGAGTCTGGGAGGCCGCTGTTCCTCCCATTACATCCGTGAAGGTGGGGGAGCCTCGTCTTGGGCAGAACATCAGGGGACACGAGAGAAGGCCCGAGGTAAGGAGCTACATGGATGCGTGGGCCGGGCCAAGGGCCCGGGGAAACAGACAGGGACCCGGAAGGGGCCAGGTCCGAAGGCTGGTGGCAGGGAGGGGTGGCGAGGAGATGGGTAGGGCGAACCTCTCCGAGTGGGCCCAGCGGGCGGGTACACTTGTGTGCAGACCAGGCTGCCCAGCGCCAGCACCGTGTCCCCAGTGCCTGCTGCCCTCGGGGGCCGCCACCGCGTGTGCTGCCCGTCCCCCACCTGAGTGCCCCCCGAAAGGCCCCACCGGGAGGAGGCCGGGATGAAGGCCACGCGTGGACTGACAATGAGCGAGGACCCCATGCATGAAGATTGACCCGGCTCTGCCCCCGTGTGCCCAGTCTGCAGACGGCAGCAGTCCATCCTTAGCCTCTGTTACGGGTCGGGTCACACCCTCCCAGAAGATGCTAAAGTGGAAACAGTGGAAAGTTTATTGAAGACTCACCTTTACAGGCCTAATGGCAAGGGGCAGGGGCAGGGTATGTCCTTGGCAGACGGGGTTACGTTCTATATCATGTAATATAAGCCTTCAACCAGCCACTGTGCGTGGCGTTTGGGACTCACTCACACGTCAACCGAGATGAGCCGCACACACGACCCTGCACTTGCAAGGGTTGTTTCCCGTCCCTGCCTCTGCTGCCTGCCGCCTTCGGGTATCAGGACCTAGTGCATCCCTTGGGGGTGCACGACAACGGCCATTTCAGCTTCTTCATGCTGCTGTGCAAAGAGGAAAAGGAAGCTAAGTGCCGGGTGATTGAGTCTGAAAATTCAGGAGAGCCAGAGCTGCGGAGTGGTGTCAAAGATAAACAAAGCCAGACACCAAAGTGGCCAGGACAGGCCTTAATCAGTGACAGCTACTGTGACAGGGGAGAGTCCAGCGTGAGCTGAAGTCCGCTTCCATTTGCAGGGAGGTCTCAAAGGGAGAACGAGGACAGGGAGGGGCTGACGGGGCCCTGTGGAGTCGGCAAAGTGACAAATTACACAGCGCTGGAGCAGGTGGCGCGTGGGTAACCCTCCGGTTTGCTCTCTGGCACTTGCCTGGGTCAGGCTCGTGCCCCCCCACCCCCCTGCCAGGGCGGGGAGATAGGCTGCACCTTTGGGTGTCGGCTGGAACGAACAGGAAGTCCTGAGCTTTCTCAGGCAGGCACGTTAAGGGGGCTGGGGTCATCCTGGGTGTGGCCTCAAGCCCCCAGGAATCAAGGTGTGAGTTTTCCGGGGGGCGGTGAAGAGTCTCCAGCAGGTGGGTGCTGGCTGAGGGCAGAGGGGCTGGCTTGGCATGGAGGGGCACAGTGTGAGAGCCACTGCAGCCCCGCCCGAGCACTGCAACCCCCACCTTGACCCCCTCTGCTTCCTGGCTGTCGTTCATGTTCGTGTGTCTGCCCACAAGTGCACATGTACACACACACACACACACACCTGCTCTCTGTCCCTTTCCCGTGACACCAGTATTCCATGGCGGCTCTGTCGCTGGGAGCGATGATGGAGCAGGTCAATAGCTGCGGAAGACTGAGTGGAGCACGGGATGTCGCCCTGGCCTTGAGCTGCACCTAGTGCTTCATGAGATTTAGGGTAACTCGTTTTGGGGGCGCTGAGTGGTTTGCATGATGTGTGGTGGGAGCATTTTCACTGAACATAGCGTGAACGTTGTCAGAACCAAAACGGAGTCTCTCATGTCAGACCCTAGCAAAGGTAAAGCAGCCGGGAGGTGAGGAGGGAGGGAGGGGGTCACGCACGCATGGCCGTGGCGAGAGCTGTTGCAAGAGGCTCTCACGCACGTGCGCCTGCAGCGGGATCTTCTTCCAGGGCCTTCCCGGCTGCAGCCTGCTACAGCGGGCACGGTGTGCGGGAACACTCGCCTGCCACGCTGTCTCCACCGTGAGCTGACGTCAGCTCCCGAGACAGGCCCCTGGAGCCAGCGTTCTCTTTTCTCAAGACAACTTAGCTGCACTCCTCCTTTTGCCTTTAAAACCTTCCCTCTGCCTCAACCTCCTTGGACGTGTCTATGGCCCTCATAGTCTGCACATTCCGGATTTGCAAGTCCCCTGTGCACTCCCGAATACTCCATATCTTTGGCGAATCTCTCTCTTCATTCTTTAGGTCGACAGTAGATATGGGATGGAGGGTATTGGACAGACAAAACAGTGAGATTTGCCATTTTTTAGCAACCACCTTGGCCAGGGTTCTAGAGAATGTTTATTTCAGGGCACCAAGTGGCTTCAATGATTATGGGGTCAGGGAGCATTGCTTAAGAAGAGAACCGCAGGCCAAGCTTTCAAGAGTCACCAAAACGTCACGCCACAGAGCCGCCGTCCCCTGCACAATCAAGGAACCTTCTGGCTCAGGAATCGCAGAAACCTCCTCACCAGGAAGACTCTACGTTCTGGAGTTGACAGGAGCAGAAAACGGCCTCTGCCAGCTCTGGAGCCTGCTGCGTCTTCCCTGATCAATGCTGACAGACGGGGCGCCCATACCTGCCTGCCCACAAGATAGCCATGGCACCCCGAGACCTGGTCCGTGGCTGTTGCCACCCTCAAACCAAATGCCCAGGTCATCATTCGTGCCAGCAGAAACAGGCAGCAGCAGAGGTGTGGCCTCTTCCCAGTCTTGTGTGCGGGTACCTGACTCACGCCAGACCCCTCGCTCTGCGGAAATCTGAGGATGCCAGCTTAGCTCCTTGGCCTCTGCACACAGGAGATATTAGGCAGAAGTCAACAGAAAGGGCCAAACCCCATCCCAGCTGACCAGCCTCTGAGGCCTTTCCAGGCTTGGGGGATCCCCGCCCTCATCAAAGTCACCGAAAACGGCAGACAGTCCATGCCTGGCTTCTCTTGCAGCTAGGGCGAGTCACATGACCCAGATCCACCAATCGGATGCTCCCAGCCCAGATTTTTGAATCACAGGGAGAGGCAGTCAGACCCCACTTCTTACAGCAGGGCAGCAGCATGGACAGTGCGTCCAAGGCCAGCACCCAGAGCTGATGTGGGGTTTACTGCCCGGTGACAGTGACAATGTGACATTTGCAGGCTGGCACTTCAGCATGACTGGTCACGGACCCTGGCTATAGAGATGTCCAGCCTAGGTGTCTGGACTCATTCGTATTTCGGGAGCCCCCAACCTCCTTTGAGTAAATCTCTCTGCGTACGTAGCCGCAGTTACTGGCTTACAACTCAGAACCCTGCTGGATGCAAGACGCTGTCAGAGAGCTCTGCACGTGCCTTTAGCCATGTCGGGGGGTTCACAGGGGGAGGGCGGACTAAGGGCTGCACAACTCCTGCAGAAGAGGCGTCCATCAATGTATTCCAAGCAAGCTGTGCACAGGCTTGTGGCATGGCCTGGGGGACCTTGGGGGCAGGGGCTCTTGGAGGAAATGCAGCCTGAGTGCTTTTGATCCTGAAATATTGTCGACTGTGTAGTCCTCGTGGGCACCAGCGCTGTCTCCGCAGGGCCCAGCACAGAGCTTTTTGTGCACATTGAGTGACAGAATATGTCTCCTCCAGACACAGGCTCTGACGTGGGGAGGGCTCTGGCTAGAGCCGCAGTTGCCATGGAAGACGGGCACTGTTTGGGGACTCAAGTGCACTTCTGCAGGGAACTGTCACTTCTGGTGGAGACAGAGCAGCTGCTTGGCGGAAGAAGCCTTGGCCCAGGCTGCCGGCTTCTGGGGGGGTTTGGCCAATGAGGAGTCCAGGCCAGAGCCTGGAGGGAGGGGGGACAGAGCCGCTGGTTGAAGGACGGAAGTCTGGAGGGGAGAAATTCCAGGTGAGGATGGGAGGGAAGTTGGGGCAGGTGGTAGAGACATCTGAGTGGCATTTTGGGGAGTTTAGGCCTCATCCTGCCAGGACCAGGAGGCCACCAGTGCCCATTCTGGGTGGGGAGGCCACGTTCTGCCTTCTATGGTACGGACGGCCTCTTGGCCCCATGTGGGAAGTGCCCCATACCCACCACACCCAGGAACATGTCCCCTCAGGGCCCTCCTGCACACGGCGCTCTGAAGCCACTGCCAGCGCGCCCAGGCACAGCCCCATGTGAGCCGCCCCCAAACCACTGCCGAGGCGCCTGGTGGCCGCCTGCTCTGGGGGTGCACAGGGGACTGCTCTGCTGGCGCGGGACTCAGCGTCTAATACCCAGCACGGTTTCCGTCACAGATGGGGTCAGCAAAGGCTTTGGGGCAAGATGAGGAGTCAGCTGGAGAGTCGCCCAGGCCCGAGGAAGGTGGGGGTCAGATCCCCGAAGGCGGGCGAGCAGGCGGCACGACGAGTGCCCGCGCCGGCCCTGCCCACAGGCCGTAGGAAGAGTGTTTGCTCCAGCGCACTGCAAGCCCCCAAGGCAGAGGCCTTCCGAGAGCCGCTGGCGGGAGCTGGTGGTCAGTGGACGTGCTCAGGCCACTTTGTCCCGACAAATGGAATCAGCAGCATTGGCGGGTGTGCTGCCTCCCGGGGACGTTCGGATCCTGGCAGCATCTGGGGTCAGCGGAGAGCTGCGCGCGTCTTCTGCTGGGAAGAAAGTGGACATTTGCTTGACTGGCGTGAGACAGCCAAGAGGAGAAGAAACCGGGACCCAGGCTGACTGTGTGCAGGCCACGCCTCCCGTCCCCTGGCCCCACTCCTGCTGGGATCCGCAGTGGGGCCCCTGGATCCAGGGCTTCCCGCACCAGCAGCTGGGCGGCCACGAGCACACTGCGGTTCCCGCCCTCCCCGGGATCCTTCAGGTGATATCATCCCCCTATTTTACAGAGGTGGCACCTGAGGCTCCAAGGGGTTAAACACTGACTGGCTGGTAGCATGTGGTCGAAAGAGAAATGTCCCCCGGAAATACCCAGGTCCTAACATCTGGAACCTGTGGCTATTTCATTTCACGTGGTGGGGGAGCGAAGCGCGCAGATGGAGTAAGGCTGCTAACCACATGACCGTAAGGAAAGGACGTTGTCCAGGATGTTCCGGCTGGGCCCCACGTAACCACAAGGGCCCTCGAGTGTGGAGAGGGAGGCAGGAGGGTCAGAGTCAGATGACGCCACATGAGAACAGCCCAACTGGCCACTGCTGGCTCCAAAGATGGAGGAAAGGCCACAAGCCACGAAACGTGGCAGCCCCTGTGTGCCGGGAGAGGCCCTGACGTGGATGCTCCCTGGAGCCTCCAGGGGGAGCCAACCCCGAGGACACCTTCGTTTTAGCCCAGTGGGACCTGTTCTGGATTTCCAGCCTCTGCAACCGGGAGATAATAAATTTGCACTGCTGAAGCTATGACATTCGTGATCTGTTACGGCAGCCACAGGAAACTCACACAGAGCATCAAAGTCTGGACTTGACCTCAGCTCTGTCCCAGCTGGAAGCTTCTTACCTGCAAGCTGCCAGGGCAGTGGGCGGGAAAAGGGGAGAGCCCAGGTGCCACCACGGCGGTGGCCTCGGCTGAAAGCCCGGCACAGGCCCCCAGGCGAGGCCACCTCTTGCAGGATTTCCCCTGTGCCTGAGCCCGACTGGGTGGCACTCCCAGCCTGTGCTGCTCCTGGTCCCCAGGGCCTGAGGCCTGCTGTCCATTCACACTCCCACAACACTTGTCAGGCCTGCCCCTGGCCTCGGTTTCCCCACCTGGAATGACAACCTTGGGCCTGCTAAACTCCAGTTGCCTGAGCCCCCAGCTCAGACCTTTCAAAACGGACACGGTCACCCCTGCAGGGAACATCACCCACATCGTCAACCACCCCCCACCAGGGACATCACTGGGGCTCAGGAGGCCAGGTGTTGGGACAGCTTGCCCACTGGCCTTGCCTGCAAAGTGGCCCCAGGAGGCAGGCCAAGATGACCCAGGGGACTTGGGTGACGGCCCGCCTGGCAACACCCCGTCACCCTCATGCTCCTCTGGGGCTGTCCCCGTCATGAGCCACAGACCCTTTTCAGAGCTGTTGGGACAGTCCCCTGATCCTGGAACCATGAGATGCACACAGGTTCAGCCCCGATGCCAGGATGCCCATCCCTGGGCCTCAGCAGCCCCATTTAAGGGCTCCGGGGTGAGGACCACGGCTGTCCAGCCGGCGGGTCACCGGCAAGAGGCAGTTGCTCTGACCGGATCCCAGCCTGCATGTGGGTGCGTGTGGGCTGGGGGGATGGGCTGCAGAGGAATCACCTGACACCCTGTTACATCTGAATCCCAATTAAACAATGAATAATTTCGTTAATGTAAGTGTGTCCCACACATAGCAAAGGAAATAGTTGTACTAAAAAAATATATGTGTCGTTTCTCTGAAATTCAGATGTCACGGGGCATGCAGTGTTGTGTGTTGTGTTTTTGCTAAATCTCCGGCTGCAGCGGGAAGGAGAGGGGGGAGGGGTGGGGGAGCGGCGGGTACGTTTTGAGCCTGGTTTTGCAGGAACGTCTCACAGCAAAGGTAAAACACACGGAAAAGCTGGGCACGTGGAAATCCACACATAAACGACGAGGACGGAAGCACGGCAAGGCGCGCGCTGTCTTTCATGACCTCACAAAGCCCCTGCACACACGCAGTGTGTCGGTCCGGGGCTGCCTGCTCTTGGCAGGGCCTCAGGATTCTGCAGAAGCACTTAACTCCGCTGCTATCTGCCCTCGTGAGATGCAGCCTGAATTCCCAGGCTTGTAAAGCATCATTCAGAGATGTTGTCAGCTACCGACAGAAATCGCTCCCTCCCTTGTACAGGCTGCAAAGTCGGTGCACGCAGGACTCGGAGCCCTTGTAAACCTGCCAGTGCCTAAAAAACAAATTCAAAAACATCGCAGGCAAAGCTAACAAGTTCAAATTGAAATCCTATATTTAGCCCTCAGCAATCCCACCCCACCGCCCAACGTTAATTACCCCGCAGCCGCAAAGAAATGCTGTGGTGCCCTCGGCTGAGGCCTGAGAATACTCTCTCCTTGGCAAAAAAAGAATTTGTCAAGGAAGTTTTCACGCTTTGATGTTTTTTGTTTTCCTGACTGTATCTTCTCGAGCCTCCAACCACTCATAAACACCATCTAGTCTTCCGGTCCCTCCTCCTCCCAGCCTGCCTCCCTCCCGCCATCTCTGTCTCCTCCGTCTCTGCCCTTGGGAACCTAGTTTCTGGGGTAGAGTGAAGCTGTGCCTTGAACTTGGGGCAGAGGCGGCTGTAACCCAGTCTAGCTGCTCCGGGAGGATGTGAGCTGAGCCCTGTGGCTGGAGCATGCGTGTGACACAGTGGCTGCACTGCATGGGGTTGGGGGACAGGCCGGAGACCCTCAGGGGTTAGAAGCTGCAGCACCAATGGTCCCAGGTCACCGGTGGCTCTCAGCTGCTCTGACAGTTTTAAGGACAGCTCGGTGCCCACTGCCCCAACCCCTTCCCCAAATGCCTTCTGGCTCTCAGGTCGCACCCCCAGGCCTCCCGCCAGGATGACCCAGGGAGCCTCAGGTCCAGGTGGCGACACCCACCTCCCAGGGACCGAAAAGAGCTACGTTTTCACTTGGCAGGGGCTCCGGTCTGTGAGCGGCTCTGTTCACCTGTGGTTCAAGTGACCGAGTAGGGACATGGGTCATAGTGTCAGCCCAGCCTCTCTCTCAGTTGCAGAGGTAGATGGTGCCATAAGGGACAGTGACTTGCCTTGAAAAGTAAATGGCCCAAGGCCCCCAGCTGCCGTGAAGGCACCTGGCGGGAGAGACATATGTGCTATTGGGCATTCTGATTTCTCAACGTGGACAGTCGTACGCTATTAAAATGTGGGTCGGCAGTAGCATTCCACACAAAGACCGCAACACAACGCAATCGGCTGCGCAACACTGTGATGGGGATGGCCGGGCCACACTGCAGCTGCCCTTTCCGGCACCTTGGCGGGTGGCGTTGCCCTCGGCTGTGGGCAGAGCCGGGTCTGAGTGGGGCCCTCGGCCGCAGCCGACCAAGGACTAATTAACACATTTCCCAAAATGTCCGTTTTGCCACCAGGCTTTGGAATCCAAGGGAAGGGAAGCCAGCTCTCTTGGGAGCTGCTTTTGTGTTACAGGGAAATTTAATTTAAGACCAGAGCGTGTTTGGTGCCACATGACCCGGTTTTAATTGTCATTTGGCTATGACTCAGAGAAACCGGCTGAGCGAGGAGGTGTGGACGGCGGAGGGGTGGGTGGGGCACGCTCTCGAGCGCCCGCGTGGGGTCCAACAGCCGAGCCCTCCTGCCTCCCGAGCGTCCTCCCCTGGGGCAAGCGGGGCCTGGCGCCCATTCGCCATCCGGCTGGAAAAGCACCGTAACCCAGAGCAGTTCGGTAGCTCGGCCCATCTCAGCCCTCATCTGCCGCTCATGTGCTGACCACGGTCATTGGACAGGGTGCTGTGTGACTTTGCCGCCCGTCTGTTTTGTCCACGACCTGGGCACTCCCAGCAGGTAGGAATCGTGCCCTCTTGTTCCCCGCTGTGTTCCCAGCTTCTGACGCAACACTCCCACGCCCTGGTCGATACTCAAAGCCTCACTGTTGAAGGAGCAAAGGAGTGAACGGACACTCAGCCTCCCGGGCCCCCGTGTTTACAGAGTAAGAAAGTGTATGGTTTGACCTCCAGCTCAAAGCAGCCAGGTCTCAGAAGAGGGAAATCAGAGAGAGGAAGAGTCTGTTCGATGGTCCCGATCGTGCATTATTTTCTCTCCTTCGGGGGCCGCAGGTTGGAGGCCAGCCTGGGACGCCGCAGCTGCCCCGAGTCCTTGCCAGGCTAGGACACTGGGGCTGGAGTGTCGGGGAGCTGCCCGCAGCTGTCCAGCGCACGCTCGCACCCCGGGAGTGACCTGTGCCGTTTCTGAGATCCACGGAAGTAGGCACAGTTGTCAGGTCTCATGATCAGGGGACCCAGCCCCAGAGACAGGAAGCCAGAGCCCGAGGCCACACAGCTAGGACAGGGCAGATGGGATCTGCCGGACCCAGGACCCGGGCCGAGGGTCCCCACGCTGTTCCTCCTGCCCCCCAAGTCTAGGGAACATTTGATGTGTACCCAAGGGTGGTGCCAAGCCCTGGGAAGTGGGAAATCGGCTCCCAGGAGCGAATGAATGAATGACTTTTCCCATCTGCCACCAAGAATGGCTGGAGCTTCCGAGAGCCCCGTCGGTGAGATTATGTCCACATTCTGGACACGGGCATACAGAGCAGAACAGTCCCAGCCCCTGTGAGGCCAGGCCTCTGCAGAGGAGCAGGGTCAGGTTGAGGCTCCCACTGCAGCATTGAGCCCCTGAGGGCCGCTGGCCCGAGACCCCCCCCTGGGCAGGGCTGCTGGGACAAGCAGGAGACGGGTGAGCCTCTGTGCAGCCGGTGAGGCCCGGCCCAGAGGGGCTCCTGGTGCTGGGGACGGCCCAGCCCATACGCCCTGCCCACCGCAGCTCTGAGCAAACGGCCCCAGAAACGCCGTGGGACTCGGGCCCCTCCCCCCGGAAGGTGGGGTGCAGCCGCAGCGGCGGTGGCTGCAGCACAGTCATCCCCGACCCAGGCTTCCCTCATCTTAATGGATAGGAGGCATTTTTGTAGCAATAAAAATAGATTTAATAACCAGGCAGCAAAATTACATTTTTTAGGGAAAAAAAAACAAGGTAGTAAATATTCACGGATATTCCCCACGAGATCGCCGGGGTCACGTTCCAGACACAGATTACAACTCACGCGTGTCAGCGCGCGCGCGGGCACACGGCACCCCGCTGTCCAGAGGCTCGAGGACCCCGCTGTGGCTGAGAAGCCAGAGAGCTGCCCCTGCACCTGGAGCAGCGCGAGGCGCTTTCCTCCCCGCTAAATCGCACGGGGTAATAAGCACAAGCCGAGGAAGACGCTGGAACTGGGAGGGGAGGGAGGAGCACGGGCGGCTCCTGGGGTCCCAGGGCCATGCTGGCCTCGGGCTGGGGCGGCGGGCTGGGGTCCCGGGGTTGGGCTTTCCTCCACCCGCCAGTAAAGGAAGCAGCCCACGGTCCCGGCCCCACAGAGCAGCGGCTCCCGGAGGCAGCTGTGCCGGCGCCCACACGGCAAAGGGAGAGAACCCCCATCTCCGCCCGGCTGAGGCCTCGATTTCTTATCTCCTGGGGAAGCGCGTCGTGTCTGCGATTTGCATTTTCATCCATTCAGCAAATCTGCTCTGCGCTCCTCTGCCTCTCAGGCGGCATGAGGCAGAGCCGGGTGGGGCGCGGGGGCCGCTGCCTCTGGGAGCCCGGCGCCCAGCAGGGACCCTGCGCCAGAGCGAGCACTGGCCGAGGCCCCGAGGCTCTGCCAGAGCCGGGAGGGGAGCGAGGAGAGAACTGCTGGCAGGCGCCTGCACGCAGCCCTGGGAGGCAGGACCCCCGCGATGGTACCGAACAAGGGGTGTGTGGCCAGAGGGCTGGCGTATTTGGACTTTGATTTGAAACAATGGGGAGCCACGGAGGGTGTCGGAGCAGGGGAGTGACAGGGTTGGGGATGTGCATTTGGAAATATTCCTGCCACCCTGTGGGGAGGCGGCGGTTGCAGGCAGGTGCCAGGTGTAGGGCTGTGGGGTAGGTGCACCATCTGAGCGAGAAGGGAGACGCTGGTGACAGAGCAAGGGTGTTTCACTGCGAGGGTGGCTCCAGGGTGGTGGCAGCCCCTTCTCTGAGCCTCTGACCCAATCCAGGGGACGAGGACCTATGGAGGGCAGTGACAGGGGGCATGGAGCAGGGGTAGAATCCATAGCCAGCCCAGAGACAGCCTGTCTAGCTAACGGACCGGAAAAGTCTTTCTGGGCCTTTTCAGGGTGAGATGGGGCTCAGGGGGGTCTTGTTCCTCGTTAGGTTTGTAACTCAGTGACGAAACAGCCCCCAGGGCATGGAGGTCAGGGTGGGTGTGGGTGGCAGGTTGGCAGTCCCTGCCCTCCCAACAGCATGTCCTGGGTCCATCCCACACCTGGGGGGCTGGGCTTGCTGGTCCTGGAGTCCCCACCTGGCCCCGAGCTGTCCCTGCCCCAGACTGTGATACCCTCTATCCACAGGATCAGGTCTCCGCCCCATCCCTGAGGACCCTGCCCTGCAAATCCTGCAAAGCCAGCCTGTGGCCGCCCTCTTGTCCTGGTCACACGCCCACCCAGGGCCCTTTCCAAGGGGCAGGTCTGGCACCAGGTCGCTGGGCTGCTCTGTCTGGCAGCGACTTCCCGCTCTGCGCGTGCTCGGCGCAGCAGGGACCAAACGTCACCGCTCTGCTGCATTCAGCAGCAAGGAGCACAGAGGCACGTGGGACAGGCGCCTGTGCGGCCTCCCTGCTAGGTGCTGTTGCTCTGCACAACTCCAGGGGGCGCCAGCCACAGAGAAGGAAAGGCCACTGAGGCCCTGGGAGCTGGCAGCGAGGTGTCCCTGATCCTCAGGGGACAACCTTGGGCAGCGTCCCCCCACCTGTGCAGTGCCACAGCTGTGGACTAGCAGAGCGGGACCCTCACTCGGGGGCAAGGGCTCACCCAGGACCCTCACGCCGGCACCAGGCCCGCTCTGGTCCCAGCCCCTCCTGGTGGAGCCCCCGTGGTGAGGGCTAGCGGCCGGACGCCTCCCCCGGGCCCTGCCCCGGCCCAAGCCAGACGAGCCTGCTCCCTGCGCCAGCCAGGCCGGGGCTGGGACATGCGTAGCTCCAGCCCTGGGGAGCTGCGTCCGTGCCCGCCTGGTCTCTGCAGGCGCCTTTGTGAGGGAGCGAGCGGCGCAGGCTGGCAGGCGCGTCCCGTTTTAGGGCAGCCACCGCGCCGGCTCCTCCGGAACACACTGAATAAATTTCCCTTTATTAGACACGGGCTCTCCCATCGCCACGGCTCCCCTCATTATTCCTGCATACGTTCGGGCGTCATGGGCTCCAGGCCCCCTTGCATTCAGAAGCTGGGCCCCTCCAGGATCCCGGCAGGTGTCGCGGCGCCGTGCAAGTTACGGGAACAAGCGGGAGAGAGAGGGCAGGCGCGGGGCGGGCGCTGGGAGGGCGGGGTGAGAGCCCCCGCTCTGCCCTGCGCCTCCCGGGAGCCCTGTTGACGCGCCTCCCACGGGCTGGGCGCGCCATGGAAAGCACGGGAGGTGGCTTTGCACGGCAGAGCCCAGCAGACCCCTTCCCGCTAGCCGGACACACTCACACTCACACACAGTGACACCTGCACGCGTGCACGCTCTCACACGCTCGGGCCGTCCTCGCTATCCGAGCAGCATCGCCTCTTCCCTCAGCCCACCCTGTGACCCTCGCTGGCCCCTCGGCCACCAGCCACAGCCCCCAGCCCAGCAGGACCCTGCCACCTCCTGCACAGTGGAAGGGGAGGCGGCTCCGGGTCCCGGTGTGACTGGGCCACTGCCCGGCCTGGGCCTCGGCCTCCCCTCCTGCCCTGTGGTGGGGGTCGCTCCCGCCCAGGGCCTCCAGGCCTCCCCCGCTCCCAGGGCCCTGAATCTGGACCCCGAGGCGTCTCCACGGCTCTCTGGCTGGGCCCCTGCGAAGGTCGTGCAGGGGGGAGGGGTCAGGCCCACAGCGGGACTCGTGCATCCCCCGTCACCCAGAGCGTCGCTGGGGCCTCACTGTGGCTCGCCAGAATGACCCGTGGCTCCTGCCTTTCGGGATTGGGACTTGGCGCCTTCTTTGCCATCTTCAAAGCTTCTCCAGTTCCGCCTCCTTCCCGGCATGGCCTGTCCTGCAGGGAGGAGCCTGCCCTCCCAGCAGGTGTGCCCCAGCCTGTGTGACGGGGTGGGGCGTGAGGACGCTGGGCCCCCCAGCCTCCCGCAGCTGACAGCCCACTGCCCCCAACCCGCCCAGAGAGCATCTGACGACCGTGATGTTGCCACAGACGTGCCTATCAGACGAGCTTGTCCCGAGCCCAGCGGGGCCTAAGGCCTGAGATGGGAGAAACCGTGGCTCCTGGCTCAGGCCCCGAGGGCAGGCGGGGGCCACAGCAGCTCAGAGCTGCCCCTACTGCCTGCCCTCTCGGGGTAACTGTCAGCTCGCCTTCTCTGCAAAAGGCAGAGCGTTTTGCAGACGCACCTGGGGGCCGGAGAAGGGGCAGCACAGCGTCCACCCTCAGGGGAGGGGTGGCCGGGCTGCCACCTCCGGGGCAGAGCTGCCCCCAGAGCCTGCAGGGCTCGTCAGCAAGGGAGCTCTGCCCCCGAGCCCCCACGGCCTGTCCTCCCCCAGCCCTGCCCCCCACTCACCCTAAACCCGCCAGTTTTCCCTGTACCGGGACATGCTGACGCCACACAGGGTCCAGGTGAAGCCGACGCCTCCCCTGGCGGGTTTAGTGGTTTCCGACGGGACAACCGGCTTGGAAAAGGGCGAGACATCTACCAGGAGCCCAAAATACTCTGGGACCAGGGGCGGCACCGAGACTGGGGTGAGAAAGAGACGGCAGGAGGCCCCCACCCCGCTCTCCCCGAAACCCATCCTCCAAGATTCTGTGCCCAGAGAACACTTACAGAGCGCCTGCTGCATACCAGGCACCGTCCCCCCGGGGGCGTGGCAGGGAAAGGAAGTGTGTGTGCAGGAAGCCGTGCTCTAGACAGGGGACAGCGCAGACGTGTCGGGAGGCTGTGCACCCAAATAAAATCTCAGGACCCTCGCCGACTCCTGGCCAAGGGGCCCCCCCCAAAATAATCTTAAAGCTGAGTTGCCGCCCTGAGGGGAAGGGAGGTCCGACACGCCTAGTTTCTCCAGGTCCCATTAGGAGTTACTTTCTGTCACGAGATACAGAGCCATTAACAAGCCTCAGGCCACACAAGACACAGCTGAAACCACAGCTGTGGTTCCTCAGTTTACCTGACAGATCGCTGGAATCTGGGTACATGTCAGGTGGCTTGCCTCTGATTAACGGACGTCTTTATCTTAACTCAAAACATTCCAAGCCTTTAGACAAAGCTTCATTTCTTTAAACAATTACAAATCGAATAATCTTAAACCCACCCATAACCTATAGTCCCCGCTTCGAGATGTCCTGCCTTTTTTGGTCAAAGCAATGTACGCCCTCCATGCACCGACCTACGGCTTCACCTGTAATCCCCGTCTCCCCGAAATTATAAAACCAAACTGTGACCCAACCACGTCGAGACCACTTGCTCAAGGCCTCTTGGGCGTGGCTGTCCCTGCCGTGGCCACACATATTTCGTTCAGGACAAACCTAGATTATTACTATCTTACAGGGTTTGGCTGCTTTTCTAAGGGCGAGGTGGCAAGTTCTGTCAAGCAGACGCAGTAGGCAACGGAATAGAGAAAGACAGGGGGGCTGGGATGAGATGGGGAGGTCAGTAAGGGGCAGTTAAGCAGAGACTCGAGTGACAGGAGAGATCAAACCATGAGGATACATACCGGGGAGAAGCCTGTCAGCCCAGAGAGCAGCCGTGCAAAGGCCCTGAGGCAGCCGTGAGCCTGGGGCTTTGGTAAGGAAGGCGGAGTGGTGGTGGGGGAAGAGGGGGACTCAGAGGGGTGATGCGTGCAGGGGCTGTGTGCGAGTGAGGTGGGGGGTGTCCACGGCCACTCCCAGGGCCTTGGGGTCTGCCCTGAGTCAAAGGTCACACTAACTCAGCCCACGGCCGAGGGAGGCCACCGCCTACTGCCCCTGAAGATGCAGAGATGAGCAGCTGGCTCCGCTCTGTCCCGTTTGACCTTTTAGAATCTTCCTTAATGCGGGAGGCAGAAGAGCAGCAGCCGCGCACATCAAACACCCTTTTCTCTCTGACCGTGGGGCGCCGGGAGGGAGCAGAGCCGCCTCAGAAGCAGCCGGACGGGCCCAGCAAGGAGTCGGGAGAGCGGAAGCAACTGTGATTTTTCCTTTCCTTTCCTGGGAGAAAGTGTCTGTCTCGTCTCCTCGTCGTGCTGTTCTGTTCTGCGGGTCACCGGCCGTCGCCCTCGGGGCCGGCGTGGCTAGTTGGGGGCGAGCGCGGCGGGAAGAGACGGGTGTGTGGCGGGGGGTGGGCTGACGCAGGACAGCTGACGGGGGCTGAGCAGTCAGGAGGGACCCTTCGGGGAGCAATCCTCAATCCTCGGTGGGCAGTCCTGGGGTCCCGCAGGGGTCCTGCCCGGCACGCCGGGGCCTTCTCTCAGGACATCAGGAGCCTCAGGCTGTGCCCTGGCTGCGAGAGGTGGCCCAGGGCGTCCAGCGGTGGGGGAGGCGCCTGCGGCACAGCGCGATCACGGGCCGCCTCCCGGCTCCAGTCGGCACAGGGAGCGTGGCTGAAAAGGAAAGCACGTCCGCGGCGGCCTGGCGTTTCCAGCTGCCGGTGTCTCGCTCTGATGAAAGGGAGCTCCGGAAAAACAGCCCCCTGGCCTGGACTCCGGCCGGCCTGCTCGGGTGAGGGCGAGCGTGCCCTTCTCTGCCAGCTGAGGCTCCGTCTGCTCCCGACTCCAGTCCGCTAGATCCACCAGGCCAGAGGAGCAGTGATCTCTAGGGAGGTCATGGGGGGCCTCCGTGTGCCTCGGTTTCCCCGCGAGCCCTAGCAGGAGCCAATGCTGCTGCGGACGTGACAGCAGCCAGCCAGCACAGAAGGTGCTGACTAGAGACACGTGGGGGGCACAGGCGCAATGTGCACCCCTTCGTGGGGCACCCTGGCCCCGTTGCTGTTTAGTGAGCACTTACTATGTGCAGGCGCCAGACTGCCGCTAACCCCCCAAAGCCCTGCAAGCTGGGCTTCTTATCCCCACTCGAGATAAGCAGACAAGGTCACACAGGGCAGGTGGGACAGCCCAGGTCACACAGAGGGGGTGACAGACCCGCTCCCCCTCACCTGTCCCCATCCTGGACTCAAGCTGGGCGAAGTGAGTGTCGAGGTTTTTCTGTCTTCTTTCTCCGTTTTCAGACCCTTTCCATATGAGTTCCTCAACCGCTTTCCATCATTTTCTCCCCTCAGGTCTCTGGGAGATGGAGACTGCCGTCCCCACCCCCTGGCCCCTGTGAGTGTGGCAATTGACTCAGGGCTGGCCCCTGGCCCCTGGGGGTGGCTGTGGACCCCAGAACTGCCTCATTCCCACCACAGCCCCCACCATGCCTTCCTTACCAAAGCCCCACGCTCACGGCTGCCTCGGGGCCTTTGCACAGCTGCTCTCTGGGCTGACAGGCTCTTCCCAGGGATCCTCCCGGCTTGCTCTCTCCTGTCATCTGGGTCTCTGTTTAACTGCCCCTCTCAGAAATCTGTTCAAGTGATTTTCCTCATTTAAACTGGGAAGAAGAAATGGGAGCAAGCATGGTTTCCCCAGGCCCTCCTGGCCACACGCTAGGCAACGAGCGGCCTGCCCCTCCTGCGGGCCCCCGCGGTCCGTCCTGCCGCACGCCAGGCGCCTCCGTCCCCAGAACCCCAGAGACGCACCCGGCCTGGCTCCTGCCGCATCCTCCCCTCCCCCGCCCCGGCACGCGCCCACGCAGGGGCGGCCTTCCGCAGGGAAGACTGCTCACGCCACCATGCGCAAGCGACACACGCAAGGCACCATGTGAGCCCGCAGGCCCTCGGGACCGGTGGCCTGGGAGCCGTGGCGACGCGCCGTGGCTTTGCTCTCCCCGCTCACCCTGGCTGGGGGGTCGCAGGAGCTGGTCGGGGGCCCAGAGGCCCCGCACCTGCCAGAGAAGAGAAGCGGCCGGCGTGGACTTCCCCAGGCGTGCGTTGAGGGGCCTCGCTGAGCCGGGGGCTGCACTCGTGGAAGCGCCGGGGGTGACAAGTCCCTGAGAGTGAGCCTGAGGTTGGGGACAGTCCCCAGTCTGCATTGTTTCTTTAAATGCAACTGTTAAGGCTTTCATCGAGATGAGGGACAGAGCGGTGGTGGTGCGTTTACTTCCCTTCCCTCCCAAAACTCCGCCAGAGAGAAACTTACTTCGAGACGATAAATCTCGGCTTCCCTTCACTCTGAGCCGTGCTAGAATAACAGGGACGGAATTTATGCTCTTGCCTTAAGCGACTAGAACAACCAGGGAAATAAATGAAGCAGCCGATTCGTCCCAGAGAGGAGGGGAGCGGACGAGGTGAGCCTGCAGCCTTCGGGCAGTCCGGGGCTCGGGGACACCAAGGTGGCTGCGTTCAGATAGTGCCCGTGCCAGAGGGGACAGTGCCAACCCAAGAGAGTGAGCGCCAGGGTGCTGCAGAGGGTCCCTCGGAGCCACCAGCCGTGCAGGCCCCTGAGGGGGGACTGGGCCAGGGAGAGAAGCACACGGAAGACAGGCAGGACAGCACCCACGGAACACTCACGCGGGGATGGGGGTGGCTCCTGTCCCCACCAGGCTGGGCGCAGAGACCTCCTCACCGGCGGGGGACGGGGTGCGGTGCTCAGAATGCCCCGCCTGTGCCGTGGACTCAGGTTAGCCTCACACTGGAGATTGCTCCGGACAGAGCTTGAAAGAAAACTTCAAAAAGGTTGAACTGATTCCAACTGAACTCTGTCCCAGGGGAAAGTTCAAAAAAAATTTTCTTTTTAAAAATACAAAACACTCGACCCCAAACGATATAAAATTCACCATCTCCGGTATCAAATAAGAAACTCCAGGCCTGCGAAGAAACGAGAAAATGCAATCGTCATCAGAGAAAAATCAGTAGAAACAGACCCAGAAATACCACAGAATTTTCAGACAACAACACTAAAAAACAATCATTGTAAATATATTCTGCAGTCAAGAAGACAGCAGAAAGTATGAGTGTGATCGGGAGAGAAATTAAAACTATAAAAAAGACCCAAATAAAATTTTTAGAGATTAAAAATAAATATCTGAATTTAAAAAATACTAAATGGGATTAAGCACAGACTGGATATTATAGAACAAAAGATTAGTGAATTTGAAGGTATGGTAATAAAAAACTGTCCTAAATAAAACCCACAGAGAAAAATATTGGGAATAAAACAAACATATCATCAGTGGATTATGGGCAACACAAAGAGGCCTAACACGTGTGTAACTGGAGTCCCAGAATCAAGCCAGGGGTGGGAGGCACAGGTAGAATAATTGAAGAAACAATGGCAAAAATGTTTCCAAATTTGACACAAACTGTAAATACACAAGTCCAAGAAGTCCAATAAAACCTAAACAGAAGAAACATGAGAACACCACACCACAGTGCTAAAAACTAACTATCAGCTGAGAACTAATGGTAAATAGAAAATCTTAAAGGCAGCTGGAAGTGGGGAAAGAATATTACATACAGAAGATCCAGGAATGAACAGAATCCAATTCCTTGTAAGAAATAATGCAGTCCAGCAGACAATGGAGTGATATCTTTAAAGGACTAGAATTTTAAAAAACTATCCACAGGGTAGTAGCAGAAGTAGATGCTGAGTAAAATATTAATATATGCCAGTAACATGAATGAAGCAACGATGTTTTCAGACACTCAAAAGCAGAGAGACTTCACCACCACAAGACCAGCAGTACAAGAGATGTGAAAGGACATCTTTCTTTCAGGCAGAAGGAAACGATACCAGATGTAAATTTAGATCTTCACAAAGAAAGGAATGAAGCCGTTCCTTATTTACAAAAATCTCTTTAAAGATAATTGTCTAAAACAAAATAAGAACAAAGCATTGTGGGGTTTGTCACATGCATGCAAACAAAATGTAAGACAACAATAGTACAAAGAATGAGAAAGAGGAAGCTTACACTACACATGAAGGGGTATGACGTTTTTAAGTAGACTGTCATGTATATGGTAAACTCTAGAGCAGGTAATAGGTATTAATAGAGATAAAATGTAATCATAAAAAATATTTCATTAATCCAAGGGAGGAAATAAAAACAGATGAGACAAATAGAAAACACATAGCATGATGATAGATTTAAATCCAATCATAGTTATACTAACATTAAATGTAAATGGCCCAACATTCCAATTAAAAGATATAGATGGTCACATTGGGCAAAAACAAGAAAGACTCAACTATTTGCTATTACAAGAAACTCAAATTTAAGACACAAATAAGTTAAAAATTAAAGGGTGTAATACAATATGCCATGCACATTCTAATGAAAGCTGAAGTGGCTATTTTAATATCAGACACAATATATTCCATGGCAAAGGATGTTATCAGAGATCAAGAGGGTCGTTTTATATTGATAAAGGAGTCGATTCAGCAAGAGGACATGACGATCCTAAATGAGTGTGCACTTAATCAGAGCATGTCAAGGTACTTGAAGCAGAAGCTCACAGAACCAAAAGGAAAAACAGATAAACCCACAATATGGTTGGAGATTTCAACACCCCTCTCTCAACAGTTGATAGAGTGAGTAGGCAAAAAAATCAGTAAAGATGTAGAGACTTGAACAATACTATTTTAATTCTATATGCCAGCAACAAACAATCATAAATTTAAAAACTTTAAGTACCATTTAAAAGGACATCAATGAAATAGTTGGGAATAAATTTAACAGACTATGTCCAGGTCCTGTACATTGTGACAAAAATATCGCTGGAAGATATTAGATACTAGATTAATTTCTTTCTATTTATAGTACCTATTAGATAGGTAGATAGACAGACAGACAAATAGATAAATGATATAGATAGACAGACACCCCTTGGTAGTGAGTTAGAAGACTTAAGATTGTTAAGATGTCAATTTTCCCCAGATTGACATAGATTTAGTGTAATTCCAATAAAAAATCCCAATAGACTTTTTCACGGGATTTGACAAGCATATTCTAAATTTTAAATGGAATAGCAAAAACAATTTGGGGAGAAAAGAAATCCAAGATAGGGGACCCACATGAGCTCACCCCAAGACTTACTACGTCACAGGAACCAGGACAAGGATGAAGGAGGCTGGAGAAAACCCCAGGCGTGGACCGGAACACGCGTGACCACTGGTTTCAGCAGCAGGTGCAGGTCACTCCGTGGAGTCCTCCAACACGGGGCAGACCCCTCGCTGCTGGCGAGACGAAACAGGTTAGACCCCTACGTCCCAGTGTTCCCCAGCAAAACCAAAGAAGAATTAGAGAGTTAAATATTCCCATAGACTGTGAAAGTTTTAGAGGAAAATTAAAAAGTCCATTTTTATACTCTTCAGGAAAGGAAAATGTGTGAAGTACAATGTGAAACCTGGAAGCCACAGAGAAAATTGACTGACATATTTTATTCATAAAGCTGTTTTATATCTTCTGTTGGACCAAAGGCCCTATTTTTAAAATTCAGAGACAAGTAACAGAGTGAGAGAATATATTTGAAACCCTTGAAATAAACAGAGGATTATCATTAGAAAGGGTTATTATTAACATTATTCTTGGAGAACATGAAGAGAACTCACAAGCAAGCAAGAACACGGTGACAAACCCAATAGAAAAATAAGCAGACGTCATAAGCAGGCAATTCAGATGGGGAGGGGCGGAAATGAGATTAGCACAAGTCAAGTAAATTCAAATGAGAGTAATGAGATAATATTTTGTTTCCAAACTGACAAAATTTAAAACAGGGAAAACATGCGCGGCGCTGGCTCCAGGGTGGGGAAGCAGCCACGGACATTCCAACACGATGGAATGTGTGGATGGAATTTACAGATGTGCACATTTGCAAAGTCTATTTATCGGGCAATTGCACAATGACAATAAACATTGCAAATGCGCATACCCTTGCATTATGCAAGTTCATGTCTAGGAATCTATCCTACAGAAACAGGCAGACGTGTTCACAAAGATGCGTGTGCTGGTTTCCTTTGCCGCCGAAACCAATTTCTACAAACGTAGTGGCTTGCGAAAGAACAAACTGACTCCCCGACAGCGATGGGGATCAGACGTCTAAAATCAAGGTGTCGGCAGGTGTTCCACGGCCCCTCGTGATGACACTGGGCCCAGCACATGGCCCAGGTAATCTCCTACCTTGGGGTCTGTCCCCTGGGCGTATCTGTAAGGTTCTTTTGCCGTGTAAGGTAGCGTAGTCGTGGGTTCTGGGGATGGGGACGTGGACCTCTCTGGGGCTGTGGGGGCACGGTTCTGTCTGCCCACGCTGGTCATTCAAGGATGTCACCTGGAAAAGTGAAAAACTGAGTGGCCCACGTACCCACTGGTAAGGGAACAAGGGCCACGTCCACACGGCGACCTCCTACACAGCCATGGAGAGCGAAACTCACCCCCTCACACCGACACGCAAAGACCTGTGGGCCCCAGTGTTAGCCGTGGGATCTTTGTGGCACAGTCCCACGCGTGCGACATAATCATGATGACGGTGGCAATGCCGTGACTGCCTGTTCTCCATGTGGAGCGAGTCACAAAGAGAGGAGACACAGAATGTACTCTATTGGGGTTTCTACTTGCGTATGTCAAATAGAAATGGGTTCGCTACTCGGGTAAGGCCAAGCTTGCCCACGTGCCCTGAGGATGGAGCCACGTCCCAACTTTATAGAGGAGGAGCCGGAGGTGACACAGGGGCAACTGTGCCATGGGTGGGGCTGCAGAAGGGGCCCCCCAGCTGGGGACCCGTCACTCCCTCCCGCTCTGCAGGACGCACTGACAAGGACCCCTCCCGGGCCGGACTTCAGGCCGGCTCCGCCGAGCCCTCTCTTGGACGGGGACTCAGCCTCCAGCCCCTCTTCACCCTGCACGGCCCGGGGTCAGCAAGAATCCTGCTACGCTTGCTTAGCCAGAGTCCCCTCACCCTTGGTGACCGGTTGTCCCCCATCCTTGTCGTCAAAGTCCTCGCCGGCCTTTATCGGGAACTCCCACCTGATGTAGGGTCAGGTCCTCTGGCGGGTGTCTGTCCCCCGCCCCAGCCGGCTCTGTCCTCGTTGCATTCAGACTTGAGCCCGACCTCCCTCCCTGTGGTCACAGCCCTGACACCTGTCGCAAGGGTCCCGAGTGGAGTCTGCCTCACCTTCCTGACAAGTCTTGGCATAATCTGTTCTTTAACGACGTCCACATGCAGACGCCACCGCGGGGAACAGCACGGTCCGAGGGTCCCACACTGGACCCTGGCCAGCCCGGAACCACCCCACGATCACACGGGCACCTTGAGAACATTATCGCTGGTATAACCACAGTCTTTTACACCCAAAGGTGAGCAGGTGGGAGAAGAGGCTGGATCAAGAAAACCAAACATTCCTAATCCTTTGTATTGTAAATTCGTTAATCAAACCAGCTGCTCAGAACCATCCTATTCTAGATTCCCAAATAACTGGGTCTGAGCTAAGGAGTTTTTACTGTGCTTTGAACATTTCTGTCCTAATGGTCTGAAACTTTTTTGTCAGAAAAAAAAAAAAAAGGCAACAGTTGACCAAAGGGGACAGTGGCGAAATCTCAGCCCACGCCCTGCATGTGGCTCTCCGCCGTCCTTCGAGCCACAGCTCATCCTCAGGGTGTGTGTTGAGCTCAGAACGACATCGGGTTCTCTGAAGGACACAGAGGAGCCAAGGGCATCTCCCCTGTCCTCGACTTGCTCACATCAACAATAAAATTAAAACAGCAGCAGGGCCTCTGCCGGGCATGGACCACATACTAGCAGGGAATGGAGCCACACAGAGCTGGGTGTGCCCTGTCCCCGGAGGTCAGGCACATGACAGCTCAGCCAGGGGACCCTGTTGCCCCTGCCCGAAGCCCCGGTCCTCTGCCCGACCTGGCGGGACATCTCAAACTCTAAGTGCACAAGATCCACGTGGGGATCGCCTGGGCGCTTGAACCCTGGAGGGGCCCGTGAACCATCCTGACAGGTGCCCAGGTATCGCCAGGTGTGCAGCTGCTGTGACTGGGGTGGAGGCTGGCTCCCGTCTGCCTCTCGGCCTCGTCTCCTGGCTGTCCTCTCACTCCCTGGGCCCCCTGGCGTCCACAGGGCCCTTTCACATGCCAGCTGCTTCCTGCCTCCAGCCATCCCACATTCTCTTCCTCCTGCATGGAAACCTCTGCCCCACTCATTGCTTAGTGAACCCCTATTCACCCGCAAAGCCTCAGCTCAAATGCCCTTCTCCGATAGGCCGTGCCTTGGGGTGCATTGTCCTTTGCCCTCTCAGTATGTCACGACGTGCAGTGGTGCATGTATGAGGCTGTCGGCCTCCTCGGCCTCTTCTCTCGCCGGGTGGCAACGTGGTGAAGGGCAGGGCTGTGCGGAAACTGCCAGAAGGAGCCCTTCCCTTCGGCAGGGAGCCGGGCTGGGCCAGCAATAAGAATCAGCTGCCATCAGCTCCTAATGGGTCCCTGGGAGACACAGGGCCGAGGAGTGGAATGGCCGGGCCTTTCTGAGCAAGGCCGTAAGTGGCCCTCTCGGCCCGAAAATCTGCCACGCACCTGCTCCTCTCGGGGAGCGACTTACATCAGCGTCAGCGCCAGCAGGAAGGGGCAAGCTGGCTCTCCTGCTAACTTTGGAACCGAGCTGTGCTCTTATCAGAGAGATCGCAGCTCCAGGAAGCAGGTGGAAGAGGTATTTTGGGGTTTGGAAGGACCCCCCCAAGCCTGTGAAACTGTACCAAGTAGGCAGCCACCCACTCTACCTAAATATAACGCAGTCTCGGGTGCCGGAGCCGCCTCCCAGCCGGCCGCCCCCACCCGGCAGCGGGGGGTGGGGGGTGGGGGCAGCGGCTCCCCCGTTCCCCACGAGCCCTGCGCGCCACCCCCTGATGACAGCCACCCCCTGCGGCCTGTCCCAGTGTCCGAGTGTCCTCACAGGGGGGATGGCAATGGGTGTGAACCAAAAACTGTTAGTTGGAGAACGGACGGAACATTCATGAGACATACAGAAGCAGGCTGAAGAAAGCACCGTGTCCGTACCTCTGGGGTCTGTCTAAAAGCTCCCAGGAGTGTTCTGCGTGCTTCACCTTTTCTGGGCTTGTTGGGTCCTCCCTTTATTTATTTCATGGTCTCAAAGGTGTTCCAGGTCATCTCTTCCAGAGCTCCGGTGGCACCGAGGCAGAGCCCAGAGTGGGGTGGCGGGGCTGGCTGGCCCGGCCACAGACAAGCTGCTCCCCTCTGCACCCTCTTGCTAAATCAGGGCGCGTCCCCACACCGAGGGGGCTGGAGGAGGAGACACTTGCTGGAACATGGGAGGGGCCCAGGAAACCCCCTCGGGGAAGAACGTGCTGCGTGACGCTTCCGGCTCCATCTTACTTGCAGCCGGACAAACAGGTGCTGAGTCCCTGCATTAGCGCCTTCGGGCACGGCCATGGCCATGGCACTCCGGGCAGCCCCGGGCTGAGATGTTCCTCGCTCCGTTGAAGGGGAGCTGAACCTGCTACAAGCAGCAGCCCCACCTTGGTCAGAAGGAAGGGGCCAGAGGCTCAGAGCGGGGAAGCGAAGGCCGCTCAGCCTGGGGTGGGCTTTGTTCCCCATTATAAAAACAACGGGTTGCAGTTCCCCGGGAAATCAGGAGATTCCCCCAGCCAAGAGCATGGCAGGCATGTGAGCCCCACCCAAATCCAGCTGCAGAATTTGAACTCCTGGTGCATTGATTCCCGAGGAAGCCCCTGGCCAAGGCGCTGGCGTGGCCGGTCATTGCCCTGCCCCTGAAGTTTGGGCCAGCAGAAGGTCAGCTGTCCCCAGGGCTCTAGGTGAGAAGATTCTCAGGGACAAATCTAATTTCGTTCAATTTCCCACGGAGCAAATAGCCTGTCACTCTGCAGCGGGCGAGGCTGCTGCTGTCTGCGCCACCGTCTGCGACCAGTGACACATGCTGGAAGTCTCCGTGCAGCGTGCTTCCCTGTCGGCTTCTCCTGGGCTCCGTGAAGAGCCCACCCCTGAGTTTTACGTAGCTTCTCCTGGCACATGCCATGGAGCGGCACGAGTCTGGGCCGTGCCGGATGGCTGCTCCCCCCTGGCAAGAGCGGGCCTGCGGGGGCCGTGGGCAGCCACAGGAGAGGAGGATGCACCCGGGAAGTTTGGTGCTCAAGTAGGAAGTTAGCAGATCACGGTGAGGGGTGGGGGCGGGAGGCGGCCCCTCCCTGCATGTTCCTCCGCAACCCGCATGTCCCAGTGGCATCCTGGGACAATTCCCGCCCTGGCCATGGGCTCTGGCTCCCTGTTGCCCATGTCCCCTGAGTCACCCAACCCCTGACCCACCTGCAAGTCCTCTTTCTGGCATTTCTGCCCAGCTTGGCTCGAGTACTCACAACCGCCAGTCCAGCGTCCAGTGACCTTTCTTCATGGGTCTCTTCCTAGCCGCCTCCTCTGTGGCCTCCATCCAGGAATGCACCATGAAGCACAGCTGAGCATGGCTCCTTCCCCAGCCTCGTGGCAGCCCGTGTGACTCCCTGCCCAGACTCCACCCTTGTCTGCAGCTCAAGGCCACCCACGTCCCTGTTCCCTGCACCGGGCCATTCATTCATTCACTCAGCCGCTTGTCCTTCTGCCGGGGCTCATTGCTCCTGCCTCTGGCCCGGGTGACCCATGCACAGGTCTCAGGGTACAGCTCCCCTCGCCCCTCACCCCTGCCCCTACACGCCATCCATGCCCCTGCCGTGGACTCCTGTGGCCACTGCCATCCCTGCCTCTGGCCTCCTCCTCCTCCCGTGGACAGCAGGTGGCAGCGGGGTGGTGAGTGTGGAGGACTTGAGCCGCAGTGAGCCAGGCCCCACTGAAACCCCAGCTGGCTGCTGGCCTCGGCGTGGCCTGGACTCTGGCCTCTCTGAGTTTCCATTTCTTCCTGCCTTGAAAGCAGGCTGAGGCGGCAGAGCGAAGGGCCTGGCCCCGGCCTAGCAGGCAGTGGGCGCCTGGGAAGCCGTGAGCTTTAGCTGTCATCAGGAAGACAGTCCCTGGAGGACTTTGCAGGGATCATCACGCTGAGCACTTGCTCAGCCTGCAAGGGCGGGACGGTGGCCCAGGGCGGCCGAGGGTGCAGCCCACCCATGCTGGCCCCTCAGCACACAGGCGGCACTTCGGGAGGGCAGGGGGGTGTGCAGAGGCCCTGGGCTGCCGGTTGGGGTGCTGGCATTTCAGCCACGGCCCTGCGGCGTTGAGCTGGGGACCTGGGGCGAGCCCACACTCCTTAGCTGCAATTCCTCCTCCGGGGACGGCACTAGCCGGAACGATCCCCGAGGCTCCTTGCAGCTCTCCCGTCCTGCAGCTCACGCGTGGCCCGTTCCAGCCAGCGTGCACACGGACAGCTCCAGCAACGGGCACTCACCCACTGCAGGGACAGCAGGGAACCTTCCAGATGACTTACTCCAGCTACTCTAAGCCGAGGGTTCATGGCCCACCTCTCATAGGCGAACCCCCTTCACCACCCAGAACTGCTCTCCCTGTGCCGTCAGACCCCCCCTTGGGTGGCACAGGCCTCCTGGGACAGCCTGAGGGCACCTGGGCACCTGGGAGCTGTGACCTCCTCCAACAGGTTCTGGAGAGGCCCGTTCACTTCCTCTTACTCCAGCAAAACCAGGCCCCTCACGTCACCGGGGTCCTACCTGGACAGAGGTACACAACCCACCGCATGTGGGTGTCCCTTCTTGACAGCCACGTGGCTCTGCATTCGGGGAGCGCCCTGCTCCACTTGGCACCCCTCCGCCCTGTCTCCCGGCAGCCCGGGCCGGTGGGGGTCTGCAGGACCACGGCCTGAGGGTCACGCCTTTGCTTCTGGGCAAATGTGTCTTGGGCCCCCCTCCCCCGGTCGGTTTCGGGGCTGCCCCCCGGCCAGCTGGCTCTTCCAGCTCGCAGCTGTGGCCGCGCTCTGACTCAAATGGACCCCTGGCGGTTGGTGACCGGCCACCCACCACCCTGTCCACACTGCCTGGCAGGCAGCCCTGGGGGTGGCCCGCCGGGGCCCCCACACGCGTGGGGCAGGTGCGGCCCCTCCCGTGGCACGAGCTGTGACTCACCGACGCTCCAGGCTGTGCAGGGTTTTATTTTTTGATGATGGGGCTTTTTTCCTTTCCTCTCCGTGATCTAAAAAGTTACTATAATTCAGCGACGTGTCTCACCATTTCTCGTGGGCTGGAACCAAGGGGAAAACACTTTTTTTTGGTTTTAGAAAGCGTTGTTGGCTTTTAGACAATCATCTTCTCCTTGAGTCGAGGCTTTTTCTGCCCGGGCCCCTGGTGCGAGCCCCCCGCCTTCGCTCGCTCCGGCTGTCGTCCCCGCCAGCAGGCCGCCGTCACGTGTCTCCGCGGCCCTGGCCGAGGCGGGTGACGGATGCCCTGCCCTGAGCCCTGCGTGGCCCGACGCCCAGCCCGGCAGGCCGAGCCGCGGTCCCGCTCACCAGCAGGCCGTGGTCAAGGGCTCGGAGCCTCTGGCAGAGCCAGCCAAGCAGAGTGTGACATGCAGGGGAGCTGCACCCCACACCTCTGGTGGCAGCGCAGCGTCCAGGTGCTGCCAGAGCTTTGGGGCCACGAGGATGGGAGTCCGGGCTCTGGCTCCGCCACGGCCCTGCGTGGTGCAGGCAGACTGCTCAGCCTCCCTGGGCCTCAGTTTCCTAATCTGAACCATAGGGGTGGTTGTGAAAACAGAAATGAGATACAGCACAATTGACATGACTAATACTAAGGAGTGTCATTAATATTAACGATGACTAGGTCACAACCCACTCGGGTGAGAGGAGGAGGAGGAAGGGGGAGGCGAGCTAGAGCAGGCAAGGCCACAGAGCTGGGACAGGTGGAGACAAGATGTGGCTCGGGGACGGGGACGCGGCTCCAGGTCCCAGAGGCCCAGCAGAGCAATCAGTCCCCTCCTTGCAAGGACAATTGGACCGAATTCTTACCAGCATGTCCTCCACCCTCTCCCTCCGCCTCCCAAGGAGACTGGCGGTGCCCACTGCGTGTGCCCCCCGCTGCCCTCCGCGGGGTTTGCGCTGGCAGCCTGCCAGCATTTCCATTCCTGACGTGGACCTAGCGGAAGGGAAGGATCTTTACTCGGACAGGAAACACGGAGCTGGGCGGGGGAGTGGGCTTGTTGGGTTCTGATTTCGAGGTGCATGGAGCAGGGGAGAGACACCCGTCTGCAAGGGGCGCAGGTGGGAACAGGAGGAGGTTTCCAGGAGTGTCGTTGTGCACCATGTGCTCCCCTCCTGGGGTCGGGAAAGTCAAGTAAGGAACTAGAGGTTTTCCAGAATGTTCTTGCCTGTCGGGCTGGGCTTCTCTGGGGTAGCCTCTGCGACTGGGCTCCAGGGCACCTCCCACCAGGCCCTGTGTGGCCAGAACTCCAGGTCACAAGGCCCCTCCTGGGGGCAGGGGCAAGCCAGGTGTTGTGGGACCGTTTGCAGCATCTGGCCCAGGTGTGGTTGTGGGCACCACCAATGACCACTGACCCAGGCCACGTGGAGTCCTGCCAAGGGGGTGGCCAGCACGGGGCTCTGAGCCTTTGTCCCCAAGCCCCTGGGGAAGAGCCAACAGGCTGCACTGCGGCCGCCCCCCGTGTTTCTCTGCCATGGTCCCCCCCACCCCATCCTGGGATTCAGGAATCAGCCTCCCAGGGGGTGAGCTGCAGATGAAAGGAAGAGGAAGAGAGGAGAACAGAACGGCAAGCCACGTGGTCATGGTGAAAATAAACACAAATGGATCAGCTGGCGGGTGCCGCCTTTCCACCTTCCTTTGCTCCGTCTGGGGCCAGCGCCCCCGAAATTCACCAAACCGGGTGTTTCTGATCTGGCTGTCTGGGAATTAACCCCGGGCCTGGGGACGTCCCAGGCCGCGCATCGGCACTGCAGGCGCCCGGGGTCCCCGCCTCTCCCTCGCTCCCCCTTTCCAGGGGCCGTGGGGGTTGATTTCTGTCCTGCAGGGCCCAAGCTGGGCAACAGAGGCCAGGAGGGGCCCCGCAGAGGCTCCCAGAGATCCTGGGGGAGGCAGAGCCCAGCACACCTGAGGACAGAGCTCACCTGTGAACGGCTCCAGCAGTGGTTCCAGTCGTAGGACTGGACGGAGGGGAGACACAGCCACGCCCTGGCCAGACAGGGGCTTCAGGGGAGGGGCAGGGGAGGGCCAGGGGAGGGCCGTGGCCGTGGGGCAAAGGTGTCACTTTCTGTCCGGGTCTCGCAGGGCCCTCTCTTATTTCTTCTACCCACGGCAGGAGTGACGGGCACACCAGGCTGCGGCCGGGATCTGTCCTCATGGCCACCCAGGGCTCCAGCGTGGCAGGTGCTCCGTGAGGGGACCTGGGAGGGGAGCGTCAGCCCAAACTGCTTTTGGAGACAGAGCTCTGGGTCACTGAGCAAAGCTCTTTCGCTCCTTCAGGACTAGGTCGGGACCCCTCCCCTGCACTTTGCCCGGGCAGTTCGCAGAGCAGGGGCACTCACAGCCCGCCTTCCTCCCACCTGACACTGGAGGAAGCAAAGGTTCAGAGTCGAGTGACCAACAGCCCCAGCCTCTGCAGGCCTGAGTCCAGGTGTCCGGCACAGTGGGCCACGCTGCCCCGAGACCGGTGGGGACCCTGGCGGGGGCCAAACAGTGAAGCCACTGAGAGTAGAGACAAGGCGATGGGAACCCTTATCTAAGCCGACCCCCCACACACACATGCCGGGCCTTGAGTGCACTGTGGGCTCCTCCCATATCCACACAGCCCTGCGATGAGGGGCTTGTTATCGCCCCATTTTGCAGATGCAGCCACTGAGGCACAGAGAGGAGCAGTCTCTCCCTAAGGCTGCACAGCTGTGAGTGGCAGAACCAGACTTGGACCCAGGCAGCCGCTCAGAGCCTGACCCTCAACCGCCGATGCCCTCATTCCTGCTCGGGACCAGCCCTTGCAAACGGCGTCCACCACGGTGTCCTGCCCGCTGCCCTGAGGCCGCCTGTGATTGGTGTCCTCATCGGAGTGGGTGAGGGTTGAGCTCAGGGCATTCAGAGTTCCCTGAACCTGCAGAAAGCCTGTCCCCACCCCACTGCCACCCCCAGCCTCACCCGGCGCTCCAGCCGGAGTGACCTCCTGAAATGACGTCCATGGCACAGGTGTCCCTGCAGCAGCAAACTCACGAGGCTGGGAAGAGCAGCAGCCCTGGAATGCCAAGGGACCAGGGACACACTGGGGCCATTGGCCAGGCCCTGGGAGGGAAAAGAGACGTGTGTGGACGCTGCCTTCTCCTCCAGCCCTTGCTGCCCTGAGGAAGTCCAGCCCTGTTCGCCGTGTGACCCATCGGAACAGGAGTGTGGGTGGCTATCTCATGATCAACCCCTCCTTTCCCTGCAGCCTCATAACCACCTGCCAGGTGGGTCACCATGGGTGGGGCAGGTGTCCCCACTGCTTTGCTGACGTCAAGAGTAGGGGCTGCTGGGACAGAGAAAACACAGGGCATCCCCAGGGCAGCGGCGACCAGCTGGCCCTTTGAGTGGCACCAGAGGAAGCCCACCCAGCTGCCAGGGACACCCCGGGCTGGACAGGAGTTGAGGGGGGAAGAGCAGGTTTGAATCGGGAATGACGGCAACAGGGAGGGAGCCCGGCACAGAACTGGGCTCGGCTCCAAACAGGACAGGCATGGGCAGGGAGCCACGGGGAAGGCAGGGGCACTGGCTAGAAGCACTGGGGTCGGGACGGGTCCAGCGACCCAGCAGGGTTCTTGCTGCGGCAGGCCGGATGTCACCTGGGGCTGGTGGTGAAGGAGGAACTTGATGAGCTACTGACGGTGACCCGATGTTGAGGGTGAGGAGTCTGTCCGCACCGAATTAGCTAAGATCAGGCCCTTAACCACTTCGGTACGAGCGTCGACTGTAGTCGACAGCCACAGATGAACGCGCACAGCGACTTTAGCCGACAGCCGTAATACAACTTTTCTAATTTTTCATTTATCGAAATAAAATTGTGAACATTTAAAAATAACGTGATGAAAACATATATGTATATGTTACCTATTCTGATTTACATGACAAGGAAAGCTGCCTGTAAAGTAAAACAAGCTTTCAGTGCTTTAAAGCTTTGCTCGTCACACAAGAGCAAAGCGGACGCGTGGTCAATGCACAGCACAGACTGCCGTGCGGACTGTAAGTGCCGGCTGTGGGCGAGGATTCGCGGCCGGTTGAGCACCGCGCCGCAGTGGTTAAGGACCAGACCCAAGGATGGGCCGAGTTGCAAAATGGCCCAGAGGAGCCTGTGTGAGTTTGGTAAAGAAGGGAGGCTGTGTCGCCACCCAGCATGGGGGAGCAGGAAGGCCTGGAGTCCCGTGAGACCCCAAGATGTCTTGCCTGCAGACGCAGGAGGGCCAGGGCACCTCTGGCCACAGCTCTGCGCCCGTCTCCCGACAGGCAGAGCAGGGTGAGAGGGGTGAACCTGCCTCGGGGAAGTGCCAGGCTACACCCTGGCCACCATCAACAGGACAGTAGAAGCCTCCAGCCAAGAATGGGGTGGTGAGGGGACAGGGCTGTCCCACACCCCGCAGCATGTGGATTCTTCCAACGCCTGAGCTGAACGTGCTGGTGCCCGCCCTCAGCCAGGCCGTGCCGCACAGGAAACAGTGGACAGAGGAGCTGGGTTCAAATCTCCCCCTTGTTAGCAGCCTGGCAGGTGCCTCAGGACTCAGCTTGTGCGGTAGAGAGCTCCCGGCATGCACCTGGCACACAGTAGGTGCTTCATAAATGCTCATTTGATCCATGCAACCCTCATGATTCAAAGGGAGAAGATAGATACAGTGTCACTGATTTTCACAGGGTGGCCGAGGCCCCAGGGAGTTCAGGGCCTCCCTGCAGCCAGTCAGGAAGCAGGACAGACCCCAACGTGCGGAGCGAGCTGTGGGGGCCCTGACGGCACCGACTGACGATCTGCCGGACAGGACGTCTACAAGGCCTCCTCGTCTCAGAAGCAGCGTGCCGGTCCTCTCGGCCCCGGGAGCAGCGTGGTGGCATGAGGGCTGGGCTGGCTTTGTCCCAAACCTGTCTCGTCCTGGGCCCTCTCCTGCCAGGGTGGCAGCCAGCCACTGGGGCTCTGCAGAGACCTCCTTTTCTCTCGGTGATGACTTTTGGCAGAGTGAACAAAGTGTGCCCCGGAGAGCGGGGCCAGCTGTCACAGCGAGTGAGGGGACCTCACAGATTGCAGATCTGTCCCCGTGGGGCCCCCGTGCTCAGCTGAGACAGTAATCAAGGGCTTCAAGGACATTCTAAAGGGAGGAGAAGCCCCATACTTCTCCCCAGATAGCCACTTTGTACAGGAAATGCTGTCCTCGCCAGGAAAACAGCACTGTCCCCTCCAGACACTTCACAGAGTGTCCCAGGCCTTCTCTTGGCATTGCGTAAAATTCTCCGTGCCGCACAGTTCCCTCAGGAGAGCAGTGCAGCGTTCCAAGTGGCGTGGAAACAACCTCCAGCACAAGCGAAGCCTCCCTGCCACTTCTCATGGCGTTTCCTTCACAGCTGCTCACATGCCCACAACCTGAGCACCAGCTCCCGCACACGCACACACAACACGCTCATGGACACATGGACGTGTGTGTTCACACATGTTCCTGAACACCTGCAAGTGTATGTGCAACTGCACGGATGTGCTTATAACATGTATGTGTGCATCATGCATATTTAGCCATGCATGTGCTCACTCTCACATGTCCAGTCGCACACATGCATGCCATGTACCTGCACATGCATACCTATGTGGGCATGTGACATACACGCACATGTGGGCACATACATGCACACCCCCAAGTGGCAAGCTCTGGCCTTAGCTGCTTCATCTTCAGTGTTGGTCTGAGTAGAAAGTGCTAGAAGACTTGCATTCCCAGAAGCCTAAGGAACATTTGGTGGTCGGGGCAGGGGCAGGGGTTGTGCAGAATCAAGTGCCGCCTTCTGCTGTTGGGATGGTGCCCGGTAGAGCCGGCTGTTTGATCCCTGGGCCGACTGTCTGGCCTCAGCGAGGGGAGTGCTGTTTGATCAATCTTTGATCAATCTTTGATCAATCAGTGTCCAGCAGACTGGAGTGGGCTTGACAAGCTCTGGCCAGGAAAGCCCCAGAAGCCCACGGCCCGTCTGATCAAAGGCGGGCACTTTTCAGGCCATCAGCTGCTCAGCCGGGCCTGTCCTCCTTAGAGTGGCGGCAACGCGGACCACAGACACCCTCAGAAATCCACCTGCTCCCGCCCCTCCCCGGCTGCCCTGCCCACCGGCCCAGCCAGCTCCTGGGGCCCTGAGCAGAGGCGTGCACTTGAGGTGGGCGGAGCTGCCCGCTGTGCTGAGGGTGGCTGAGGGCACCAGCGCCACCCGCTGCCCGTCCCTAGCCCGCCTCCTTCCCTGGAGCTGTCGAGGCACAGCCTTCCCACCTCTCCACGGGCTGCTTCTGCCAGGAGCACCAGCCCCAGCGTTTGCCAAGACCAAGCCCGCCCTCTGTCCTCGTCCCCCGGCCTCACAGGAGTGTCCCGCGCAGGTGATCCCTTCATTCTTCTCCCAGCAGCCCAAGGCTCCCCCCAGCACGCACAGGCATCCCCGATCCTCAGGACAGACAGCCACATCCAGGCAGGGCAGCGCCAGGCTTCATCTAAGAGTCTCAGAGGTGCCAGGGGCTTGAGTGGGCCACCGGCGCCCTCCCGCAGGGCAGGGGTCCCAGGGGGCCTCCGAGCACCAGGAATCTCAGCCGCTATCACAGCCTTTGCAGCTGCAGCAGTGAGGACGCCCAAGAGCCCTTGACCCTGGGAGAGGGTGGCAGGTGCACAGCTGGGCCCTGGGAAGGGCAGGACGACCAGGGTGGGGCCGGACAGGCCACAGCCCCAGCTGCCTACGGGCCAGTGGGGCCCCTCCCGGCTGCACCTGGGCACAGCCTGGGGGCTCCCTCTACCCTCCCCCAGCACCTCTGCTGGGCATAGGCCAGGCAGGTCTACACCACGCTCTGCAAGGACTCTGACTCGCTCACATGCGAGCCCCAGTGGGCTCCCCGGAAAGCTCTGGGGTCAGTCAGGGTGAGTCGTGTCACCGTTTGACAGTTGGGGAGACTGAGGCTGGGGGGGGAGGGGAGAGAGGGCACAGGCACCTACCAAATGGCCAAAATGAAATACAGCGACAGCACCGAATGCCACAGGGCGTGGGTCCCTCAGGTGTCACCGGTGGGTGTGGGAAATGACGCAGCCACTCTGAAAACAGTCTGGCACTTTCCTTAAAAACTGAACACGCAACTGCGTACGGCCCCGAGATCATACACTGAGTGTTTATCCCAGAAGCCCACGCACAGGGCCCGCAGCAGAGCTGTTAGCAAAGGGACCAACCACTGACGCGGGCAACGGGGTTGAGGAGTCTCCGGGAATCAGGCTGAAGGAGGAAAAGCTGACCCCAGAAGGTTCCGCCACACGGCTCCATTTCCGTGACGCTCCTGAGGTGTCACAGCTGCGGGACGGAGCTCGGATCCGCGGCCGCGGGGGCTCGGGAGGGCGGGACACGGGTAGGAAAGGGCCCGGGACGGTCCCTGAGGTGCGGGGTGCTCTGTGTCACGGCTGCCTCCGAGAGCCCTGCAAGCTGTCTCCACGGGGGAGACCAAGCAAAGGGCACAAGGGCCCTCTCTGTTTAGTTCTTAAATCTGCACGTGAATCTACGGCTGTCTCAAAACAAAAAGTTTAATTAGAGGAGAAAAGAGAAAAAGAGCAAAGATAGAGAATTGGGAACCAGGGTGGGAGGCGGAGGTGTCCTGGTTCCCAGGGGATCCCCGGTGACAACACATGCGCCGGGCGGCCTTACCTCCACAGCAGTGGCGTGTCTGTGTGTCCATGTGCACGTATGTGTCTCTCTGTGTGTCTGTGTCTCTGTGTCCATGCATGTGTGTCTCTGTGTGTCCGTGCCTGTGTGCATGTGTGCTCATCTCTCCGTGTCTCTGTCTATATCTGTGTCCATGCATGTGCGTGTCCCCATGTGCCCGTGCCTATGTGCATGCATGTGCGTCTCGGTCTGCCTCCCCAGGCCCTCTGGCACAGTGAGCTGTGGGGAGCGCTCGGCACCCTGAGATGGATGTGGCGGGCAGGCTCATCGAGCCTTTAGAGGAGACAAATGCGTGTCTTCTGCCGAGTCACCCAGCAGCCTCCTGGCGGAAAGCCAGCCTCCTTGGAAAGTGCGGAGAAAATCATCGGTTCAATCAAAGTCATTAATGAAGCCGTAAATCATTAGGAGCTAATTTTCCCGAATTAAATCTCTCCTTTCGCTGATTTGATTTTGCTGGGCTGCTGTGCCCACAGGCCTTCCTTCCTTGGATGTGAGCCCCCACGGCCCTCTCGCCTGCACGGCCCACGCGGCGGGGGCCTGCCCGGGAGAGCAGGGGGCAGCGGGGATAGCGCAGCCGTCAGAGGACCTGAAGGAGTGGGACCACACTGCCCTGGGGACCTCATAAGTGATGTCTGCGTCCCAGCATGTCCTTGGCCTCCCAGGCAGCAGGGCCGCAGAGGGAAGCTGCCGGGGGAAAGGGTCTCTCCAGGTTGCCAGGGCCCTACTGCCCGCGAGAAAGGCGGGGCTCTCCTAGGGCACCCGAATCTCCCAGCGAGCCTCCCGGGCACCCCAAAACAGCGTCGCCCTGCTCCCTGCCCTCAGGGCGCCCACCAGCCTGCACTGCCCTCACTCCTGCGGTGGAGGGGGCAACCTGGAGCGCAGCCTCGCCGCCATGGCAGGCCGGACGCAAGTGGGCAGATCCCACGCTCTATAGAAAGGGGAAACTGAGTGCCCAGGTGTCCAGAGGCAGCCGAAGGCCCCTGCCCCAGGACACGGGAATCGCACGTGCGTCCCACGTGGGCTGGGCCTGGCCGGGCAGGGCAGTTGGGGCGTGTAGACACAGGCACCTTCTAGGAGGGAGATCGGGACACGCAGAGGAGGGGCAAGGCGACAACGGAGTGGGGAGGCTCCAAGACGCTGCCCTTGAAGTTGGAGTGAGGGTTCCCCAGCCAAGCACACCCGGGGCCCCCAGGAGCTGGAGGAGGCGGGAGGGAGCACGGCCCTGCGACACCTGGGTTTCCGCCTCTGCCCTCCAGAGCGGGGAGCGAGCACGTTTCTGTGGCTTCACACGGCCAACTTTGTGGCTGTTTATTCCAGCGGCCACAGGAAGCTGACTCGCCCCCTCCCCGAGTGACCAACCGTGTGCTGGGGCTAAGCTCTTCCCTTTTCTGTAGGAACTGCCTGCTGGGCTGCGCTGAGCATGGAAACTGAAAACTCAGGCATGATCGGCCTGCGCTGCTGATCAGTCAGGGGCCCTGACTGTGACCGAGCGTTGCCGCCGTCCGTGGTGGGCTCGGCTGTGACATTGCTCAGCTGCCCCTGGCAGCCCCTCCTGAGGGTACAGACTCAGGTCTTCCTGGTCCCCAGCAAGGAACGGACCATCATGGTCCCTGCCCTGCAGGAGCCTGACAGCCCCTGCTCAGACGGTCCCCATGCCCCCACCTCGCCCCCTCCCTGCCCTCTCCCGCCACCCCAAGATGGGCCCTGCACATCCCCTTGGAGACCTTGCCCTGTGCTGCCCACCTTCGACGTCTGCCAGGCTGCCTGCTCCCGGGCAGGGCCTGGGCCGACCGCCCTCGGCCGGTTATCAGCCGGGCTCGGCACAGAGCGTCTGCGTGAGTGGACATGAGTGAGCCGCGGCCCACGGGGCCCCACGGCCGGTCACAGAGGTCCTTCTATGTGTCGTCATGGGGGGGGTCTCCAGAGGAAAAAACCCACAGGACATGTGTGTGCACGCACATGTAGAAAGAGATTTGTCATAAGGAAATGTCCACATATTTGGGGCTAGAGGAGTCCCCGATCTGTAGTGGGCAAGCAGAGACCCGGGAGGGCCTCCAGCGAGGTCAGTCCCAAGTCTGCGGGAAGGAAACTGTGACGGGAGTTGGGGGCCCGGCGGGCGGGCAGGAGGGGTTGCCCCCCACTCAGCCTTTGTGTTCCGCTCCAGCCTCCGCAGCTCCCCCAGGGCCATTGCATGTCCTGACCGAGAATCATGGGGTGCCTGACTGCCCCTGACCAGCCAGCTGCAGGTTTCCCAGCAGGCTTGAGCCCAGCCGGGACTTTGAACATTCCTGGGTGCTGATGAAGGAGGTATCCAGGCTGTTGCCCAAAACACTGAAAGAAACTGGCCGCGGCCCTGAGCCCAATTCCTTAAACCCTCATCAAACTCTGCAGCCCAACGCCTCGGATGCAGTCAGACCTGGGTAGGAAACACCCTCCTCTCACTGTTCATCATGAGGACTGTGCGACAGACACCCTGTGCGTGAGCTCCCCACGTAGACGCTGTGGACCGACCTCCTGGCCTTAGCGCTTCTCTCCTTGGATCCCGCCGGCCCCAGCGCAGGTCGGTCTGGGGCTCTCCCTTGGGGGACCCCTGCCACTGCTCTTGGTGTGACTCCAGCTGCAGGTCTGTCTGAACAAACAGAGGCCTCCCACGATGTGTTGTGGAGGGTGGTCCGCCTCCCCCACTCCACCACTCAAATGTTAGCTTTATCCTGAAACATCCCCATGGAAACACCCAGAATGAGGCTTAACCAAATATCTGGGCGCCCCATGGCCCGGTCAAGTTGACACATACGATTAACCCCCAGCAGCACGTGAGGGCTGGCATGTGATTAGTGCCGACGTGCACAGACGCTGGCAAGAGACAGCGAGACGTCAAATGGTCCACGGGGCCCGCCCTCCGCCCTCCACGCCCAGGGAACGCGCATCCAACCCCACGCGCTGTGATGGGCCGTCCCTCCCCAGGACCTCTGGGAGCAGGAGGGCGGAGAAGACTGGAGCCCTGAAAGGAGGTGCCCCCCCAAAAAACACTCACAAACGTGCTACATTATTTACCGACTCCGCCTCGTCAATCGGTTAAAAGACGGGATATGATGGGACGTCCCACAGACCAGGCTGACGGAGGGCCGTGTGTGCGCGCCGGCTCACCGCCCTGGCAGCTCCTCGGCAGCAGGAGAGAGGACCCGGCTCAAGAACCCTGGCCATGTCACGGGTCTCTCCCTGTCACCCCTGCCCGTGCCCCAAGTCCAGAAGGCTGTGGGGGAGGGGCCCGGGGACAGCAGAGAATAGTGTGGCCAGGAGCTGCAGTGCCTCCCTGAGGATCTGGATTTGCCTACACACATGCACGCACAGCATGCACACACGCATGCACACATACATGCATGTGTCCACACCTGTGCACACAAATACATATCTGTGCGAGAATGTGCATGCACAGACACACATATGCACACACATGTGTGAGTGCACACACATATGCACACATGCACATACTTTACAATCCCACAATCCACACAAGGGACATACCTGGAAAGGGGGCCGTCCCAGGGTGGGAGCAATTTTGTGGTGAGGCTTCAATGTTAGGAGCAAGATGGGAACGAGCTTCCCACAGCCTGGAGGCAGGACTTCCGGATTGTGCAGCCCAGAATAAAGAAGGGGTCCAGGGTCCGCACCCCTCTTGTCCCCACCACCTTGTGGAGAGTCTCGGGTCTTCCTTCCTCCAGAATCACCTCCTTCGGCACCAGTGCAGCTCCTAACGCCACCTGCTGCCCAGGCTGCCTCCTCCAGGAGCCCTTCCAGCCTCCCAGGTGTGTGGCTGCCTTCAGCTGCAATGCTCGAATTTGAGCATGGGCTCCGGCCTCTGCGCATGGAGCACAGCTTCCCTCTCAGCCTGCCCCGTTCCCACCCCAGCCTTTGGCACAGCACCTGGAATACAGATGGGACTTAATAAACACTGGGTGGGCCGGGTGCGGTGGCTCACGCCTGTAATCCTAGCACTCTGGGAGGCCGAGGCGGGCAGATTGCTCAAGGTCAGGAGTTGGAAACCAGCCTTAGCAAGAGTGAGACCCTGTCTCTACTATAAATAGAAATTAATTGGCCAACTAATATATATAGAAAAAATTAGCCGGGCATGGTGGCGCATGCCTGTAGTCCCAGCTACTCGGGAGGCTGAGGCAGGAGGATTGCTTGAGCCCAGAAGTTTGAGGTTGCTGTGAGCTAGGCTGATGCCACAGCACTCACTCTAGCCTGAGCAACAAAGTGAGACTCTGTCTCAAAAAATAAAAATAAACACTGGGTGCAGGAACAACTGCATAATGAGTTCATCCTCCAGCTGCTCATCACACAATCCAATGGCTGCTGCTAACCTAGAACTCCACGGTCGGCATGGTGAGGGTGTCACTGGCCCATCTTAGACCCAGATTCCACCCAGCCGGGTGGGCACAGCCTGAGTGAGGGCTTCTCTGTGCACAGGGGACCGTGACCTTGGCACACGCAAAGTCACACGGGGCAGCAATGTCTCGGGCAGCCCCTGAGGCCTCTGCCCCTGACCCCTCTGCACTCCTGTCCCTCCCCTGTCCCCTTTCCCGCATGCCCTGCCCTGCACTGGGAGCCGAGGGACCCTCAGGGACCCACTTTGTGGACACAGCGGCCGAGGTTCTTCAGGCCACAAGCCTGCTCTTGGCCGGACAGAGGAGAGTGACCTGAAACATGGTTCCTTCTCCACCGCACACCTCTGGGCTTCACCGTCAGGAAACGGAGGCGCCGATGTCTTGCTGGCATGTTACGGCTCTCGGAGCTGTCCCTTCCGTGGTCTCCCCAGCTCTGCAAACAGCATTTTGTAAAGTGCTCCAGCTGCTCCTCCAGACCTGCCCGGCAAGGAGGTGTGGGGGGCCGGGGAGACAGCCTGGGCCCTTCAGACCTCCTCCCGCTCGTGACAGCCCAAGGCCCCCAGCAGGTGGATTACTCACCCCTTCCTGCCGGCAAGGATCCCCTTCCAGGAGCACCAGGACCGACCTCCTTCCTTCCTACCCTGCCCCCACCTCCCTGGCCCAGCCCACCGGGACGCCCATAATGGCTAACGAGACACAGTTGGCGGGGCGCCCTCCCTGGCATCCGCGTTGATAACCGTGCAGGAAGACACGGCGTAATCACAGCTCGAATCTGATTCAAGAAAAACGGATTTGACTTCGGGTGGTGGCAGGACAATGCCACGAGGGTTTCAAGTGCCTCCGATAACTCTTCTGTGTGTGGCGGTCGCAGGCTATCACCCGCGTGGAGCTGTAGCCAGGCTCAGAGCCGAGTGGCCAGATGGGGGGCCCTGCGCCCCCTGGAGCGACGTGGTGAGGCGTAGCTTGCTCTGGGGAAGATGTCCGGGCGCTGCAGCTTCTCGTCTGCACGGGGCTCCAGGGACCAGGAGAAACGCCTCCCCGCGTTCCGGATCGGCAGGCCTCCGCCCTGGGGATCCTGTTAGCAGACGCAGAGCCCCGCGTCGGCGGGGGATTTAACAGGAGCAGTACAACGTGAGGGCCCTCGGTCTTTCTCCTCGGCCCCTGCTCCTTCACGTGGGAGCCCAGCCGCTGCCCCCCAAGTACACGTTTCACTCGGAGCAACCGCCGCGGCATCAACGGGCCGGCCCGGCTCTGATGGTGGCCCAGCTAGAATCCCGGCTCCACATCCAGGAGGGACAGAGTCTTTTCAAATAAAGCAACGTTTGTTTTTAATTATTGAATTAACTGCAAACATCTTTGCTCAGATCCCTGCGCTCGAAGGGGAATTAGCACCAAAGCAGATTGTAAACTCTCGGAGCCTGCGTTTCTCGGGTGTTCTCGCCTCGTGCCGCAGCCTGCCCCCGCCCTGGCCCCAGAGCTTGCAGGGCTCCCCGTTAGCAGCAGGCTCAACACCTGCTCCCCAGTGAGGCTGTGGCCACGGTGCAGCTGCACAGAGCTTCGAGGCTCAGGATGGTTTCCCGGGGTGCCCAAGGGAGCCAGGCTCTCCCTGGCACCCCCAAAACAGGCTTTAGCCATCTTGACAGTAGAGCCACAGGGACACACTGACCCAGAGTCACAGCCAGCCTTGACCAGGGTGGAGGCTCTGTGGTTCGGAATCCTGCTGTGTGCCCGGGCGTGCCGGCTAATTCAGCTCATGGTTGCACCATCTGATTCTTCGCTTTGAATCAGGAAGCTCACTGAAGCTTTCCCTGCCACGGTGTCCATCCCTGAGCTAGTGCAACATGGGAGCCATGGTGGCCCAGATGGGGACACATCCCCCGCCCATGTGGCTGACACCACCCGGCATTCCTCGATGGCCTGCGTGTTCCCGTCCAACCACAGACAGACCCAGCTCCGAGCTCTTCAGCAATAGAGCCCTGCATCTGGGCCCGAGGCTGAACTAAGGGGAGTGCCCAGACCAGGGGGCTTCAACCAGGGTGATTCTGCACCGCCCCTCCCCCGCCCCCCCCTGGGGACACTTGGCCATGTCTGGAGGCATTTTGGGCTATAAACACTGGGAGGGAGGTGCTCCTGGCATCCAGGGGCCAGGCCAGGGCTGCCACTGAGCAGCCTACAGGGCACAGGGCACACCCACAGCGGTGAATCATCCAACCCGAAATATCAGCAGTCCCGTGGCTGCTGTGGTCCAGAGGAAAGGATGGTCTCATGATGCCCAGAAATGACACCCCCTCCCCTCGGGCACCCGCCATAGGGCAGCAAGTGTCCTCTCGCCTGGGTACAGAGGGAGCTCTACAATTCTGCTGGTCTCTGAGGAGTTGTGGCCCCATGCAAGGAATTCTTTTCCTGGACAAATGGTCTATTGTCTCCTATGTGGAAACCAAAGTCCAGCTGTAACGGAGGGCAAGTAGCTGACCCAGGACTGCGGGGGCCCTTGGTGCTCCAGTGGGGCAGAGCCCTGAGGCAGCAGCGCTAAGATGCGCGGGTGTCTGCCATGATCTCACCAACAGCCCATGCACCACACACACAGCATGCACGTGCTCCTGCACACGGGCGTGCGCACATGGGCACACACTGTGCACGTATGCTCACCCATGCAGCCCACACACACTACACGTGAAGCCACATAAGCCCGCACGCACGCACTCCGCGCATGCACGTACGCTCGCGCATGCACGTACGCTCGCGCAGGCACCTGCATCCGTGCACGCCTCGCTGTACGGGGCAATCCCCTCCTCCCGCCCCGCCACCTCCTGGCTCATCCAGCCTGCAGGAGAAAAACGAGCTCAGATTAAGATGTCTTGATGGAATGTGATGTGGCCTCTCCCATTACTCATCCGCGTGTGGCTCCCGCGTCGGCGAGGCGTTAGCATTCCGAGCACTGTGCTCCCCGCTCGCCCAGATCCTTCACAGCCCTGAATGTGCCTCTTTCATCCCTAATATTATGGCTCACATCCTCGCTGAGCTATTGTGGCGTCCGCTGTCCTTCTGAGGCTGAGGTTCCACCAGAGTGAATGCAAACGACAGAGCCGGTATTTACAGTCCACACCCGAGCCCGCCGGCTGGGGCCCGGCGGCTTTTATCACGGAAGGTGAGCAGCAGGCCGCCCACTTCTAAAAAACCTCCCAAACTGATTTTGCTTGATCTCTTGGTAGCGATTTGGTTCAAAGCCTCCTTTCTTATTACATTTGCTCTTCGGGGCACTTTTGCCCGCGGCGATCACTTTATAATCATGGGATTATAAGACCTGCCAGAATGCATATGGCCTGCCCTCCACCGCAAAGCCAGCCTCAGGTGGAGCTGCTTTGGAGCAGCAGAGGTCCTCCAGGAACCCAGGTCACCAGGTCTTGGCCTTGTCTCCAAGGTCTGGCCGTGCTTGCAGTGGTAAGTGCCCCCTAAGTCTAACCACAGTTTCTCCTGCTTTAGGATGTGTCTTCCTCTCTGTCGAGAACATTCTGCTTGTCAGGCCTCCCTTGTCTGCTGGAAGAGGGAGGGGTGCAGGCTGCAAGGGCAGCTCCGAATGCTCAGGAGGGTGAGGTAGACACGCTCATCTCCAGGCATGCAGAGTCTGTCTTCCGAGAGACTGAGCCCTGTGCTCTGAGCTCCAGAAGGTTCTCCCAGGCTCTCTTGGCTGCCCTGGCCGGCACCACTGCTCAGTCTGGGCCAAAGCCACATCATCTACCTGCTGAGAACATTCACACACAGCCTTGACTGCTTTCTCCTCCAGCTCTGAGCTCAGGAAAAAAATAAAATCTCCAAAATATGAATTATGTATTAAAAACCGAGGCAGAGCAATCACAGGCAATAAATAATTCCAAGCTACAGACACATTAGTTAGCTGTACACTTCGCTTACAGGCCAAACCAACCATCTCATTAACAACAAGCAAAAGTCAAGGCGCCGCGAACATGGAGCTTTAGCCCAGGTGGCACCTCGGAGGGGCTGTCGCACTGCCCTCTCCCGTCCCCAAGAGCAGCGGCTCCTCAGGGCAGGCACGGTCCAGCCCGCGGGCTCACTGGCTTAGGCTGGAAGGTTCCATCCCCAGACCTAGGGCGGAAGATGCTTAAAGAAGCACGGCTCCGCTGGACAGCGAGCTCATCTGGCTGCACAAGCCAGCCCAGCCACGTGTTGCCCGCAGAGCTCTCCTTTACGGATTGCATAGGAGATGCAGCTCGAGAACTTTCTTAATTAACAGACAAGAATTGTGTTGAAATTAGCACTTCAGTGATTTGTGCTGCAGTTGGACATTTGTAAGTGCATTTTGCTCTCGGAGCTATTTTTTCTATGAGACCGACCAGTAAACTTGTTGCTTGATGAGTTTTGCAAGGTCTTGAAAAATTATTTGCTAAGCAAGGGTCAGCTCTGACCTTCTTAGTAATCCCAAACTCACAGGCGTGTCCCAGCTGGGGATGGAAGCTGGACGAGGGGCGTGGTCACCTTGCTCTCTTCCTCTGGCTCGAGGAGTCTCCCGAAGCACAGGGTCAGTCACATCTTCATCTTCCTCTACACCCACAGCAGCGACGGCGTCATGTGGCTGCCTTTAGTGGAGCAGCCCTTCCTTGGCACATTTCATTGTCCTGATTTCTAAGTGGTTTCCTTGTGCCAGGCACTGTGCTGTTTCGTGTGAATTATCTCAGTGAATCTCAGTAATGTTACAAAGTGCCTGTCATCCTTGCTGCCCCCGTTTTACCTGTGAAATTGGCAAGGTTGGTGTTCTCAGCAGCCACGGTCCCAGGGCCGGTGAGAGGAGGCAGAGCTGGGACACGTGGCCACATCAGCCCCTCCCCTTGACATCTGCACTATTTTGGATCCCATCAGCTGCAGTGAGGTCGGCAGGGTGGGCAGGCATTGTCACCTCGGTGTCCTGATAAGGATGTCATTTGTCTAAGGCACGCCCCAAGGGAGTGGTGGGCCAGGTGAGGCTCAGGTACCTTACCCGGAGCCTGAGCCGGAGCCGGGAGCTGTCTACCAAGACAGGGCAGGGCCGTGACCTTTCCTCAGAGCCAGGCCTGGCCTGCAGAAGCTCCAAAGTCTGCTCCAAAAGGCAGGCCTCGGGGCCGGCAGAGCCGCCATCAGCAATGCCCGCCCTCTCCTCTTCAGTCCCCACTGGGGTGACAAAAGGCACAGAGGACCCGGGCAGCCCGTGGCCCATGGCCGGTGAGGAGCTGCCCTGCAGAGTGCTGCCCTCCCTCCTCTTCCTCCAATCAGGCATCCATCTGGCCCAAGGCAGCCTCGATTCGTCACGGTCCTGAAATCGCAGCCCCTGATGCACCTGCCTGCAGAAGGGCTATGTCCCGGCCCCGGCCCCTGCGCGGGAAGCTCGAGCGCAGACACTTTTCCCCTTAAGTGAAATTCACTCTGGGTCTATCCAAGCTGTTCTCGGCATTTTAATGCCTTAAAAGCTTCAGCTTTCTCCCCGGGCCAATTTTCTTCCAACGAAATATTAAAATGAAGCTTTGAAAGCCTGCCACCGTGGCCTGAGCACCCGGCCAGGCCATCAGAGCCCGAGCATTGCATCACACCGGCTTAAATATTTAAAGAGACGCCGGGTAGCCGAGAGCTCTCAGAAGCGCGGGGCCCGGGAGGGCTGCGGGGAGCCAAAGGACACGGGGAGTCTGACGATGACGGGAGCCACCTGGGAGGGGACCGCCCCGGGCCCCCAGTGCAGCTCCTGGCCACAGCCATGAGGACCAGCGATGGTGACGGAAGGGACCCCGCCCCTTGGTGGGGAGAGTCCCCCTCCACAGAGCGGCACCGGGGTTGGTGGGATCTAGGTCCACCTCCACCACTTGCGAGCTGGGCGAGCTCGGCCAGGCCCCTTCCTCCCTGCAAGTTTCCATCCCTCGTCTGCAGGGGGGGGGGGTGACAGTGCCAGTGTCCTCCAGTTGTCCTGAGGCTGCAGGGAGGTCATCCGTGTTACACGGCCGTGCGTGTTCTGTTCTGGCCCGGGACGCTTGCAGGCCTACGGGGGAACACACCAAGGATTTCAAAACACGGAGCCTGGCCCGCCCTCGGTGGGAGCCTCCCCACGGCAATGCTCCTCCCGGCGTCCTCGGTGGGTGGAGGGCAGCAGCGGCCATCTGGCTTGGGCAGAGGCGAGGCGGCGAGCAGGCTTCCTGCCAGGCCCGGGTGCAAATGCCGGACTCGCTCTCTCTCCGCCAGGACCCGCAGCCGCCAAGGAACGCAGGCTCCCGGCGCTTTTATGGAAAGCCGAGGACTGCTGGCTTCGCTGGCGTGGAGGGCCACACGCAGGCAAGGACACAGCTCAGGCCAGACGTCCTGGCAGGCGACTCTTGGAAAACGTAAGCTGTTGTGCCAGAGACTGTCCCGGCTCTGCAGGGAGGGGACGCCCACGAGTCACAGCTATATCGAGGGACCAGAAGCTGTTAGTCCCAACTCTCCTGATTTTTCTCACATCTTGCCAGCGGTCCTCGCGGTCCCTGGCTGGCTCCTCCTCCCTCCCACCTCCGCAGTGAGGGGGTCCCGGGGTGCCGTGGGGCCCCGTCTTCAGTCACTCTCTCTCCCTGGACGTCCCACCCAGTCCCACCCCTGGAGAGGCCACCTATTTGCTCAGGGCTCCCGGTCTGCGTGCCCCAGCCCTGCACTCGGCCCCTCGCCAGGGAACCCTTCGCTCCTTCTCCCACCGGGACCTACACTCAGCCCCTCCACACTCCCCAGCACCGCAGCCAGCGCAGGCGCTCACATCAAAGAGCTGGGCACGCTTGAGGATGTCCCCTCTGCCCGCCCACAGACGACTGATCAGAACGTCCTCTGAGCTCAGCCTTTAAAACATGTCCACCAGCCCTTCTCGGCCCTGGCCTGGCCATCAGCCCCTGTCCTGGACACAGCCATGGTCCCTGCCAGCACCGGCTCTGGCTCCCGCTGCCTTGTGGTCCTCGGTCCTGCAGACTAGTCAGGCCACTTGGCAGCCGGGAACACCCACGGCTGCTGTTGCCCTCGGACGGAGTCCTGGGGTCTGGCCCGGCCCTCACCTCCACCCGCTCACTCCGGACTCAGGGCCCTGCGTCCTCCTGCTCCTGCCGGCAGCTGCAGCAGATCGCCACAGCCCTGGTGGCTTCCACAACACACACCTGTCACCCTGCAGCTCCGGAGTCGAGACTGAGATGGGTCTTCCGTGGCCAGAATTCAGGCGTGGGCAGGGCCACGCTCCCGGGTTCTAGAAGCACCCGCGTTCCTCGGCGCACGGCTCCTCCCTGTCTTGAGGCCGGCAGCATCTTCAGTTGCCCTCTGACCTCTGCCTCCCATGTGACAGCCGCCCTCCTTTCACCCGGCAGAAGTGGCACCTTCCTGGCATCACAGGAGCCAGAGAGACACCGGCAAAGGGGCCTGGGGGAGACGGCCCAACCAGACCTGCGGAGCTCTGAAACTGCCTCTGCGTAGGGCCTTGTCGGGACAGAATTTGTTCCATGAGGGGCAAGAAGAAAAATTCTCTGGGAACAAGACACACCCTCCTTGGACGCCACACTGCCTTGGACCTCCTGACCCCAAGCCGCTGCTTGACCCCAAGCACAGCCCGGGAGACCAGCGGGGCCAGCCCCTGCCATGAACCGTTGTCCAGAGAGCCCGGGCCTGGCAAAAAGCGTGCCGCATCTGCGCGCTTGGAGGATTCGATCCGTTTGACCTCACAGTAAAACAAATGACCGTCACCGACCGAGGCCGAGTCTGCTAAGCGGCAGGGCCGTCGGAAGCCCCAGGGGGACCTTACGCTCAGCCCAAGAACGTGGGACATCATTGCAGACCGAACAGCCGCGGTGAAGCCCCCCCGCCCCCGCTGCAGAAGTCCTCCTTCCTCCTCAATTCCCTCCGGTGGGAGCGTGGAAGTTTCTCTGCTTTTCAGCAATCAATGCTGGAGCCAGCTCTGCTCGCCTCCCTGCCCCAGCTGCCAGCACGGGCATTCTTGTGCAAGTCACCGGGCGTCAACATGACAACGTTCCACCGCGCACAAAAGGCTCTCGCCTCTCCTGATTACTCCGGAGAAGGTTTTCCAATTGTGCTATTGGCTTAAAAATTGTATTTCACATTACTGGGGTGAAAGGCGCCCCCACTGCTGCGTTATCCGCTGCAAAACATCGTCGAAAATCGATGCTGAAAACCCCCGAATCTCTTGGCTGGGCTTCATGGAAAAGCACATTTCGAGATGGCAAGAAACTGTTTTCATCACAAGACAAATACTAATTCCACATATTTCAACAACCTGTTGCTACTTTGCTGCATAATTCCACCGCGGATGTAAACATCCCCCTGCTGCTCGTTCAGCGCGCCTCAAAGGGCACAAAGGGGAGGCGGGCGCCTCTGACCCTGCTTCCTCCCCGCCCCCGGCACTGCGTGGGGTCCAGCAGCCTCCTGGGCAGCGGACGGCAGACTTTGGGGGGCAAGGAGGTGGCCGCGGCTGAGGAAGGGGCAGCCGCAGCGGTGTGTGAGCCCGACCCGCTTGGGGCGGGCTGCGCTTGCCGCCTGGCGGTCTGTAGACTCGCAGCGGGGCAGGTGCAGGGGCGGGAAGGGCCTTCACTCCCTGGGGGCACAGGCCAGCGGGGCGGAACGACCCTGGCAAAGCTAACCGGGTAAAGCGCCCCGAGGAGAACGAGGAGAACGAGGCATGGAGTCAGCTTGCTCCAAGTCCCCGACTTGGGTCGACCTTCCAAACGCTCCCTCACCGTTCCCTTCCCAGCCCCCCCACCCCTCTGCGGGACTTGGAAGCCGAAAATGCTTGCGGTGTAAGCACAGATCTTCCCCCAGCCCCCACCTTCTGGGTCGGTTGGTTTGTTTTCTTGACGAGTAAAATCAAATTCCTGCACTAGCTTTGGAAACCAGTTTTTAAAAAAAAACAGCTCTGTGAAGCGGTGGGCGCATCACATTGCAAATGACCGTGGCTGACCCGCATTTCAAGGTCAACAGATATCGTTAGAACCAACCCAATTATTTCATGACACGCCAATAATTAGCCTGGTCAAGAATCTTCACAAATAGGCCGGGTGCGGCGGCTCACGCCTGCAATCCCAGCACTTTGGGAGGCCAAGGCAGGAGGATCACTTGAGGCCAGGAGTTCAACATTGCAAGGCCCGGGCAACATTGCAAGACCTCATCTCTACAAAATACATGTTAAAAGAAACTAGCCAGGTGTGATCTCACACCTGTGACCCCCAGCTACTCGGGAGGCTGTGGCGGTGCCCCGAGCCCTTACAGTCCAGAGTCGTTGTGTCCTTGAATGACAAATGCCATTTTCTGTTCTTCGTGCAAACTGCAGAAACGGCATTTCCAGGATCACGCTTGGGCTGAACGCTTGGGGGCGGGGTGGGGGGGTGGGGGGGGAATCGCTCTCCCAGCAGATGCACTTGGCTGTCTCACGTGGGAAGAATGATATCTCCGGAGCCAAGAACCTCCCTGCGCTATGGGCACCTCTCACCTCCCCAGGACCCTCACTCACCGGCTTAACAAGTGCAGTCCTACCCCAGAGCCCCCAGAGCCGAAACGGCTGCTGGGAGAAGGTGCCGGGGTGCCCATGTGGCTCCGCAGGGCCCGGGGAGCCGTGTGGACCGTCTGACGCGATGCCGGGCCTGCCTCGTGGAGCCAGAGCTGGGCACCGGAGCGATCCTGCCTTGGGGAGCACAGCGTGTGCTGCCGGAGGTTTTGGGGTACAGGTGGCTCCTCAGATGGAAAGGGGGGCTGGCCTGTGGGGGATGCCACCTGCGCCAGCCCCACCTGCCTGGAGATGAGAAAGGGGAGGGCACAGCCACCTGCCAGCGCACAAAGGACGGTTCAAAGGACACCAGGAGAAACAAGATGTCAGGGTGGATGGCGGCCAGGGAGAGGGCAGCACGCAGCAGCAGGTGCTGTGCCACGGGCCTATGCACCCTGAGTGTGCTCGGACCCCACAGCCTGAGCTCACACAGGTTCCGACGGCCAGTGATGGCTGTGCGCCCTTGAGCAAGTCCCTTGGCCTCTCTGAGCCTCGGTTTCCCCATCCGTAAAAGAGGAAGAGTCACAGCTGCCCCTTGGGTGGCTGGGAGGACTGGGAAGATGACCTGACCTATGACAACCGAGACGGTGGTGGCTGCGGCTGACGTGAAAACGGATGCTGGACGTCAACGGCCCGGAAGGGTCCCCGCAGACGAGTGCGGGAGGTGCCGCTGCTCTCCGCGATGCAGGTGAGGAAGCTAAGACTCAGAGAGGCCGAGGCACTGGGCTGAGGCCGCACAGCTGACGGCAGGCGGAGCCAGACCCGCCCCAGCACCGTCTTGCTAATGGCAGCCTCTGCTCCCCTCAATGAATGTGTCGAAGGGTGTCTTGAACAGGAGACCGGCACTGTCCATCAGAACTTTCTGGACTTGAACACCAAGAACAGCGCCATCCACAAGCCCCCTGTGACGGTGGAGGTGCTGCAGGTCTCTGCTGTGCAGTTTGGCAGAGGAGGGCCACGCTGGCCTCTGAGCCCGCGAAGTGTTGCCGGTGCCACTGAGAAGCCAAACGTCTTATCGTATTGGCTTTTGATTAGATTCAAGGAGCGGCAGGTAGTGCCCTGCCTGGCTGCAGGTGTGGCCGTAGGTTGACAGAGCATTGCTCCAGCACTAACGCGACCCCGCCCACCCCAGACCAGCCGGGGAGGCTGTACAAAGACCCCTCCTGCTGGCCGGGGGATGCAGGGGCGCCTGGTGTCCCTGCAGGCCCGGGCTTTGGGGAGCAGGCTCACCCTGTGAGGCAGGTCAAGCTGGGGCCACGAGCTGGGTTCCAGCCTAGCTGCCTCTGCCTGGCCCGTGTCTCGGGGCGAGTGCCGTTGGCCCACCTGCAAGGTGGAGCTGGGCAGGTCGCCATCCTCACTGCGGGGGTGTGAGGGCGACCTGGGTTCCTTGCTCGGGGAGGAGCCGACTCCTGGCCATCCTCTTCCTCGCTGCCGGGCGGCCGCTTGCTCCAGGATGCAGCACCGCGACCACAGCACCGGCTTTCTAAGACCGCAGAGGCAAAGGTGTCGCCACCGGCCCCGGCAGAGCGGGCGGCCGCCACTCGGCTCCCGCTCCGCTCCTAAGCGGCGCGCTGGCGCCCAGAGACCTCAGGAAGATTGAGGTGAAAACCGCGCTTTTCCAGCCCCGAGCTGCCGGAGGAGAGTGGTTGCCGTGGCAACGGCATCTGGCCTGCTCGCTTGAGTTTCAGAGTCAGGGGTGAGTGCGGAAACCAGCAAGACCGACAGCACGGCCCCTCGGCGTTTACCAACACGCGCGTGCATCCGGCCAAGGGGAGAGAGGGGGTGCTTTAAAACTCGCCAGGAGAATCCACTTAGGGTTCGCTCTGCTCTCGGATCCGCGCCTCAAAACCGGCTTTGACTGATGCGTTGCCAAAAGGCAACATCAGACGCTTGGCAGCGGAGCAAGCCGAAGGGCAAGGCCGGCACGAGCTCCTCAGCGCCAGCCGCGCTTCTGGGGAGACCAGAGGCAGAAACGGGGTTGGAGCCCAGAGCACCAAAAGTCTGGGCCGCAGCGGAGGGGGGGACAGGAGCCACACGCTCGGCACCCCGCCCTGGCCACGGAGCTCCCCCGAGGGGACTTGCAGGGAGTTTGCAGCCTTGTGCGAGCATCGCAGGTATGAAGGTGTGTCCAGAACGTAAATGGTCATATATGCAATGTACGTGTGTGCGTGTGTGAGTACACACACACACACATGTATTCAGAGTGCCTTACACACCAGGCTCTGTGCCAGGCACCCAGGGGGGGAGACACATGTGGCTGCATGGCATTGCTGTTGGCAGGGCTCCCATAGCGTGTCAGTGAGACTAGGTGCCACGCTGTTTGCCGGCATTCCTGGGGCAGAGGGGGGCCTGTGAGCCAACAGCAGCGGTCTCCCCACCCCAGCTGTCCAGGACTGCCTCGGACCCGGGAGGAGGCCTCACCTGTTCTGCAAGAGCATCCTGCAGGACCCTACCTTGCCAGGCCTGTCCAGGTGGCCATCATCCCTGTCTGCAGGTGGGGAAACTGAGGCCCAGGCCTTCCAGAGCCACCCTGGAGAGTCTCATAGGTGACTCCTCCCTGACAGACAGGCTGGGGCTGATACAGCCAGTGGTCGGTAGCCCACGGGTGGCGGTGATGAGGCCAGATGCCACTCTCACGTCCCTCAAGGCTACTGCATGCCCGGCCCTGTGCCCGGCATCTCATGTTACCCCAGAAACACCTGGGAGCCAAAGACCAGGAGAAACGGTCCCCGAGCATAGACCCGACCGGGGACCGTGTACAGCCACATAAGGAACTCTTGCAGCTCGCTAACAGAAAGACAGCCCAGGGGAAAGCAGGCTCGAGACTCGAACTCAGACTGTATGAGGGAGGATTCAAGAAGAGTCACTGCCTGCCTGGGAAACCGCGCAGCACAATCAGACCCCTGGGAAAGGCAGACGAAAACCAGGACACGACCTCAGGGCTCACCTGCTAGCAGGGCCGGTGTCCAGGGCCCGGCCACACCGGGTGTGCTCAGGACGCAGCCGGAGCGCTCATGACACAGCACGACCTCTTCGGAACACCATCAGCCGAGCTGTACGTGGAGCTGCCCCATGCCCAGCAATTCCACTGCGAGGACTTCCCCAGGAGAGACGACCGGTGTCCACACAGAGCCTGTCGGTGAACGCTTACTGCAGGCACGTGTCCCTAACAGGGGACAGCTGCCCAAACTGCGGGCTGGGTGTGATGCTGGAGGAGAAGCACTGGGGCTCCCAGAAGCCGTCCAGGAGGCCCTAGGGGCAGGACCTGGCTGTCGGTGGATTCCCGCCTTCCACGATCCATCGGCCATGGCAACGGACCGGGGCGTCCTGGCTCGGCTGGCGCCAGCCCAGCCACAAGGGTCCAACCCGCCTCAGGCCTGGTCCAGCAGCTGCCCCGCAGTTGAACCGAGGGTTCGCGCTCAGACGGTGGCTGGAACAAGCGGAGGACGTAGCTCCCGAGTGGATTCCAGTCCTGAGCTGCCTCGTTCCAGCTCTCTCAGGCGACGCCCACCGCCGAGCACACGAGAGGCCCTCCGCAGACCCGCCGAGGTAGGACAAGCCCTCGTCTGGCTGCTCTGTCCTGTGCCCGGAAACAAATGCCCATCGATGTCGCAAATAGTGGACCTTTGTGACCTTGGTCTCTGTGGGCCTGGCTCTCCACCTGTGAGATGGACAGGTGGAGGCAGGTGGGCCCCGAGGGTCCTCCAGGACTCCGCAGTCCCCAGCAACTGTCCTCGTCACAGACGGACAGACTCGGGGGCTCCGGCCGAGCGAGCACAAACAGGCCCTGTTGTCACCACTTCTCCAGCCCGCGACCTCAGTGGCAAAGTCCTCTCCTGCTGAACCGTTCGCCCCCTCGGATGAGGGCTAATTTAACGAACTCTCCAAGTGGTCCGGAATGACTGTGCTTTGCAAAGAACGGCCTCATCAAAACCGCGTTGCTGTGTTTAATCTAGAATTAAACTGTTTGATGTTCGAGGTCTGGTGTGCACACTTCATGAAAGATTGATTGTTTTCCTCTACGAGGCCACGGCGACTAATTGTTCGGTGCTGTTTTATAAATGGTGCGGGAGAGAAAGCTTATTAAGGACATAGCCCCATCCTCCAGGCTCCCCGACGTGGGCACGATCAGCTGAAGTCTACGTGACATGGGGGTGGGGGTGGGGCTGCACCCGTGGTGTCTGGCCCCTCCTGAAACCAGGAAGCACATCCACAGTTGTGCCCAACTTCGCCCGCACTAGTGACCTCCTGAGCCGTGGCCTCTGCTCTCCAACGCACCTGTGCACGCTGCCTGACGGCCAGGGAGTCCCCCGGGCTCAGCTCCTTGGAGGGGATGCTACACTTGCTCAGCAGAAGGCTTTGGGAGGTGACAGAGCCCTCCCGTGGCTTTCCTGCCAGCCGGGGACTGGCAGATGAGTGCAAGGACATCGGTGGAGCCTGCCCCGGCCAGGGGCCCAGAACACGTCCCCCTGAGACCTTCCCGCCTCAGCCTGGTCCTGTCAAAACCCTCCCGACACTGACACCAGGCCCCTGACGGCTCAGTCACCCGCAGCCCCTCCTGGGAGGTTGGGACCCTCCACGTCCGTCCCACCCGGGGTACATCCTGGGCCTTACATACTCTGCCTTATAGAGCTTCCTTACGTTCTAGTTGCTCTTGCATCGTAGTTAATAATTCTTTACGTTAAACTCCCCTCTTTAACCTGCTATGTGGCTTCTGTCTCCTAATTGAAGCCAGACTGCTATGGAAACAACCAGCAAACGTTTTCTAAGCACTCAGTGTGCGCTCGGTCTGCGTTAGGTGGGGCAGCAGCAGATGGGAGGGGATGAGACCCGTTCGGCCCAGGAAACCTTTCCCGCACCTGTGACGTGTGAGCCGCTGCTGAGCTGTGTGAAGGTGACAGCACCCAGGGCGCCGTCTGCCAGGGCTTCTGCTCCGCAGAGGTGGGCACACCAGCCCTGCCGAGACAGTCGTCATGGCACCCAGGACAGGTGCTGTGACACAGGACTCCAGTCTGGCCGTCCCTAGGTTAGGGAAAGTACAGGTGAAGCAGAGATAAACCGGTTCCCACCCTGCAGATCCCAGAATGAGCGAGTGGGCGTTGTGGGCCTCAGGGGACAGACTGTGAGGCGGCGCCACACACCTCTAGGCTGAAAAACAATTCCCCGCAGCGCCCACGACGTCTCCCGGACCACGGCTCGGCGGGTGGCACGGACGAAGCGTGCATGTACCACGTGCTTCATCAGATGCCCCGGGGGTTGCCGGGGAGGAAAGCTCTTCACCTCCCCTCTCGTGCTCTGTGCCCGGGGGCCTGAAAATTAACCGACGAAAGAGACAGATGAGCAGGGGGGGAAGAATACAAATTCTACCGGTATTAACAGGCACCAGAGTTCCCAGGTTGTCAGCCTCGGGGGCCGCACAGCACTGGAACAAGGGAAAGGGGCTCTGGCCTTCCAGGGACGACGGATGGCGGGACAGTGGCGAGGAGATGCGTGGGGTGAACTAGCGCAGGACGAGCGTTGCCTTAGCGCGGGCTGACTTGCCCGTGCCAGCTCCACGTCCCCAGGGACCAGGGTGGGAGGAGCTGCTCTGCTCGCCCTGGTCGGGGGCGGGGGCCGCCCTCACACGGGGAGCCCTACGCCCTGCGTGCAGGCGGAAGGGAGGAGGGAAAAGAACTGTACCCACATCTGTTGACTCTCAATTGTGTCCAGCTCAGAATCACCCTCATGCCAAAGCGGCAGGTTTTGGATGACGTACTGTGAGCCCCTTCAGGATCCAAGCAGGGGCATCTGCCCCGAAAGCCACACAACCAGAGGAGGTTATTCGGGGCAGGACGGCAGTGGGGTCTTTAATGCTGGATTCAGCCAGACAGAGCTCAGCCCCGCCTGGGTCCCCGGCAGCGTCTGTCTGTGATGGCAGACACACAGGGACGAGCGCACGGCCAAACAGGAGCTCATTAAATAAAGCGTGCTGCGTGCAAGTGATGGGCTCCTCTGCGGCCTGGTGGGTGAGTCTGCCAGGAGTGGACGGCAAGAGGGAAGGTCGCAGCCTGAAAAGTGGACTAGCGGCCCCTCCTGTGGGGTGGCCCCTCCTGTAGGGAGGCAGGGAGCCAGCCGGCAGGTGTGCACATGGGCCCGAGCCTCAGCCTTCGTCTGCAGCACCTACGTTAGCTTACGTATTTATTTCTTTGTTTTAATCCAGAGGACTGATTGAGGCCGGCATGATGCAGACGGGCAGCTGAGTTCCTTTGCTATAAAATTAGGTGCCTCTGGAAAACCTTGCAAAAATGACCAGCCCCACCATGCTGGGCAAGCGCCCCCCTCAAACACAATGGACTAAAATGTAAAGTTTAAGCAGCACCCCTCCACCCCCCCAGGCCTCGTTGGGGTTCTCCCAGGTCAGTGTCGGGAGCCCTCAGGACCTGCGAGATGACGTGGTCACCAGCTGAATGGCTGCCCAGCCCCCACAGAAGAGCCACCCCTGGTCAGGAGTGTTACCGTCACTCCAGAGAAGTCTAAACCGCGGGCATGGAATCTGCAACCAGCTCTGCGCTTTCCTCTTCTCCAGGGCACGGCCCCAGACGGTACCCGGCAAACTCCAGCAGAGCCTCTTGGAAGTGTGCCTGGCTGGGGGACACCCTGTCCCCACCCCCAGTGAGGAGCGGGAGAGATTTGCTGCATCTCCAGCCCCAGGGCTCAGCTCTGGAGCTGCCCCCAGCACGGGGCGAGGTTGGGCCCCGGCCAGTCCCGACGTTAGGCGGGAAACGGCCGCTGAGACCCCAGGGCCCCGCAGGCAGACAGGACATCACATGGGGTTCTCGCCGCCTCTGCGCGGCAGGTCCATCGCTGTGACGACGGACTGTGCAAAAGAGAGAAGATTGTATTCACAGGCTGCTGAGTGAGGAGACAGGAGAACAAACCTCAAATCCGCCTCTCCGAAAGCAAGGCTGGGGGGTGGGAAGCAGGTGGTCTGAAGTGTGGGGAGGGGCAGCAAAGGCGAGGTGAGCGGGTTTCTGTGTGTGCATGTTCAGGCTACGTTGCTCCTCATAGGACACGTGTGCAGAGCATGGCGGTGTTGGCATGGTCCTAAGGGGGAGTTTTTGGCTCCCCGATGTCCAGGGTCACTCTCGGGCACTATGCAGGCCCAGCTGCAGGGTGAGTGGTCTCAACCTGCTTGGACTGGACAAGTGCAGCAGTCTCTGGTCCCTGAGAAGGAAAGCAAAGCGCAGGTTACCGTGGCGATCCGGCAGAGGGGTTATCTATGAAGAAGCTGGTGGGAGTCTGGTCATACGTCATTTGGTGACCAACTGGAAGTAAGCAGTTAAAAGCGAGCAAGGCAGGTCGCGACTGGCAGGCTTAACCAGGTCAGCTCTTGTTTTGGAGGATCCCAGCCCACAGTGGGGAGGGGCTTGCTAAGGCCCCCCCCAGCCGTTGGCAGCAGCCTAGAGCCAGCTTGGTTCCTCTGTCCCCCCACCCCCAGTCTCCCACAGTGACCTCAGAGGTCCTGCATTCACGGGGTGGGCACGAGGTCCTCATTGGCACAAGATGAAGCTGGGCTGGAGCATAGAGGATGGCCACAGGCCTATGGGGGCCTCCGCATGGGGGCCAGGGGGTCTAACTCTTCCCCTCACCCTCGTGCTGGCCCGGGTCCTGCATGTAGTAGGCACATAGTAAGCATTGGCTGCACGAGTGAGAGTATTGCTTGCCAGTGGAGGGAAGGGAAAGCTTCCTCCTCCCCTCCCAGGCTCTGCAGCTGGGCCTTAAACAGACATAGAGCGATTAACAGGACAGAAGCGGACACATTTTCTTTAGTATTTTTTACAGGCTCACGAGAGTCTTATAAGGAAAATGAAGACCCAAAGAAGCAGTTAGGACTGAGAGCTCATACACGTTTTAAACAAAGAAACGATAAATTTGCGGGGAAGGGACAAGACTAGGGCTAGAGGCGGTGCGTTGGGGGCAGTGGCCAGGGAACGCAAGGGCCGAGGAAGAGGAGGAGGGGGAGGGCTGGCCCAGCAGGGACACACACAGATGGTGTCAGCATCTACTCCCAGTCTGCGGTGATGAGGACGTTCTTCTCCTCCTGGGACCGGGAGGGCACCTTTCCATGGGAAATGTTATGACCCGGTTTTAGGTAGAAGGAGGGAGGTCAGAGATCCTTCCTGCATCTGCCTTCAGCTCAAAATATCTCACGTGCCAAAGTGGCGTGTTTTAAAGCCTTTTATTACAAATAAACTAAAAATAAAATCCTAGGCCCCCCTACCAACTGGAACAGACCCCTTCTTGGCCAAGGGGACCCCAGAAAAAACTTAAAACTGAGTTCCAGGCCATGAAAGGAAGGGAGGTCTGACTCGCCTCATTATACCCCCTCTCTTGTGGAGTGTAGACACGGTTGACAAGCATTGATGTTAAAGCAGAGATCATAAAAAACTGGCAAAGCAGACTCTTTGTGACAGTAAGATATGGAATCATTAACAGGACCTAAAGCCACGCAGGACAAAGGTTAAATCCATCAATTTACTTAACAGGTACCCTGAGTCATATGCTGTGGCTTGTCTCTGATTAACAGACTTTCTTAACTTAAAACATTCCAAGCCTTTAGACAAAGCTTCATTTCTTTAACCAATTAAGAATCAAAGAATCTCTGAAACAAACCCACCTATAACCTGTAAGCCCCTGCTTTGAGATGTCCCACCTTTTCTGGCCAAACCAATGTACGCCTTCTATGTATTGATTTTACCCGCAATTCCTGTCTCCCTAAAATGTATAAAACCAAACTGTAACTATAACCAAACCACCCTGGGATCAATGACCCAAGGCTTCTTTGGTGTGTCTCCCTGGGCTGATGGTTACTCATGTCCGACTCAAAACAAACCTCTTTAGCACTTACTATTTTATAGAGTGTAGTACCCCAACCCCGCCCCCACTAACACTAATGTCATCGTTTTATAGGGCAGGACTAAGGAGGGCTCTGATGGGCCTCTCTGGTCAGGGCTTGGCTGGGGCTTGGAACCTGAGGCTGACGCCGGCCTGGCCGGATCCTGGGGGAGGAACGCTCTTGCAACTCGGCCAGGTGCTCGGGAAGACTCCAGGATGGATTTGGGGGGTACAGGGGTCAGGGCAGGGCCTCCTGGGGAAGGGGAGGCTGGGAGGAGCACTCCCCGGCAGGAATCGGCACTACCCACAGGTGTGGGCAGACCCCCAAGGGGGGCTCCCTTGCCTGGAGGGGAGGTGGCTCCATCCTCCAAACCTGTCCCTGCAGAGTGTGGTGGGGACAAGGGGGCTCTGGCTCATGCCCATTTTCCTTTCTTGCTCCTTGCCCCTCTGTCTCCAGGGTGTCCACCTCCTGGGGGAGCCGTGCCCAGGTCTGAGCAAGATCGGGGCTGTGCAGCTCAAGGGAGGAGAAAAACCAGAGCTAGGAGGGGCTGATCCTGCCCAGCCTCCAGGTGTCCAAACGGCAGGTCTGGGCCGGAAGGGAGACCCCGCCCCAAGGCAAAGCCCCAAACAAGCCCGCTCCTCACCCTGGCTGGTGGCTATAAAATATAAGCAAAAATCTGAATCCCTGCGTGAAATCACTGGCCAGAATTCCCCCGTGGAACGTGAAAGGTCAGTAAGGCCTCTCGGTTGCTCAGCACCCTGGGGTGTTTTCTTCAGTTCTGAGCCAGCCAGAGGCAGAGAGAGGCCCAGGGGCTGGTCCTGAGCTCGGACTGGCCCTGTCCCTCCACTGTCTCCTGCCACCTGCCCCCACACACCCTCTGACCCAGACCTGGGCCCCTGCGGAGACTAATGCTCCCTTCTCAGGGACCTGACACAGGTGGGCAGGTGCAACTACCTAGGGACCAGGTGTGTCGGGCCAGAGAGCTGGCTGCCCGGGTCCGTTGCTTTAGGGAAATTTCCAGGGATCACAGGTCTCCCAGATCTGTGACCTAGAGCAGCAACCCCCACACACATTTCCAGCCTCTAGTCCCTGTTATACATGTATGTGTGTATACACACACACACACACACCAGCCATTGTCCCTAGCTTCCTTTCCTACAAATGCTCACCACTCGGGAGTCACGTGGCCGATGGTCGGGGGTTCTCAGCTGTCTTCACTGGTCCCACAGATAACTCCCCTGTCGAGAAACCCAAGGCCAGCCTTCAAGACGTCCCCCAGACCTGCCTCCTGGTGGACCAGCTGACCCGGTGAGACCAGAGGCCCATGCCGAGGAACCGACTCCATTTGTCTTATGACCTAGAAACCGACTCAGCGTAAGAAGACAAGCTCTGCTTCCCAGTCCTGTGAGTTCGTCCCTGGCCAGTCATCAGACCCGATTCCCCAGCCCTTCGTCTGCCAGGCTGTCTTTAAAAAGCCCGGCCCAAAATCTGGGGAGACAGCTTTGAGAAATGTCTCCCACCCCCTCACTGGGCACCCCGAGATATTAACCCTTTATCTGCTGCAACTCCTGCTTCCGCAGTGTGCGGGCTTCCTCTTGGGCAGCGGGCAATGAACCTGGCTGGGCTGCAGCAACTGCATCCACTGCCAAGGGCAGGATTTCTGACTTAGGACCTCTTGGAGCTTGGAGACGCGGCGAGGCTCAGGGCTCTCTGGTCACTGTGGGGCGGGAGTGTGGGTTGGCCACCGTGTCCTGCTGGGTGGGGGGAGACATGGGCAGCTATCACTTGGCGCCACCAGGGAGCCTCCCTGGCCCCACAATGAGTCAGCGGGGCCCCCTCCTCCTTCCCACCCAGCAACGCTCTAGGCTGCAGCCCCCACCTCAGAAACACCAGCTCTTCTCTCTCCTCCAAGGAGCCTGGAAGCCAGGCGGTGGGCCTGGCACTCCTTCCTGTCCGGGTGCTGGACCCTGTGGGTAGAGGCAGGCCCAGGTCCTCCCACTCCACACCAAAGCTGGGCACCCAGGGTCTCCCCAGGGAGCACTGAGTAGGGTTCTCCCCCATCCTGGGGGCTCAGGGCAGGGTCTCCAGGGAAGTCACCCTGGCCAGGTTAATATACCTAGCTGGATAAATAAAAATAGGTGGTCCCCTCTGCACAGGTGTGTGGCATCTCAGGGCAAGACAGACAGGCACAGACAGCCTCATTTCTTGTGATTACCAGAGAGTCAATCCCACCCTGTCCCCTCCCTGCCAGTCAGACCTGGTTGTCCTGAAACCTTGACGAGCCTGCCGGGGACGGAGAACACCCAGAGCTTGTCCTCAGGCCTGGGATTTAATTGTCTGTCTCTGCTCCCTGCCTGGCAGGCACGCTCCTTCAGCGGGGACCTCAACCACCTGCGGCCACGCGTGAGCAAATACCCGCAGACGGCAGGCAGCCCCTGGCCAGGCACCCCAGCTCCCCCGGCCTGTCCTGGAGCCGTTCCTTCTCTCAGGACTGCCGCTGGAGCAGGTGTGTGTGGCTGGCACCTTTCCGGAGGCCACGATGTGATCGTACTTCCACAAATGAGTGTCCCACCAGCCACCCCACTGGGACCCAAGGATGTTCATCTCAACGGCGTCTGCTGGAAACCCTGAGAATCCTTCTGTGGAGGGAGGAGATTAAGCTAATTAAGGCTCAGCTCCCAAGGAGCCCTCGGTGCCTGCTGGAGTGGCCCTCCAGCCAGCCGCAGGTCCCGGCCGGCGAGGGACGCCAGCCTGCGGTGTTGCCAGACATGCAGGTCGCAGACACGCACGAACGCCAGGAAGGTTACGGGGGAAACATTAAGGATAATTAGACTCTAAGTGATTTCTGCTTTAAGGTAATATTTTACTTTCTAATTTTTCAACAGGAGCATGTACACTTGAGGGGAACAGGAAGTTAAAATACTCCTAGACACACACCCACTGTCGGACCTCACATGCCCACTCACCCTCCAGAAAGTTCTCCCGGCGGGGTCTCCTGGAGCTCAGCTCCTGCAGCACGGAACTGGGGAACGTGACGATCTCTCTCCCCCTCTCCAAGGCCGTGTGAAGGCCAGGTGAGAACAGGCTGGGAAAGGTATTCTCGATTGCAAATCACTATACAAACGAGCGTGCTCCTCAGCCCCCCTACCTTAGGGCCTCGGCCCTGAGCTAAAGCCCCATCTCCCTCCTGTTCTTTGCTTATCTGCAAGTTTTGTCACGTCTCGGGACCCCCGTTTCTCCTGGAGACCGCCCTCTGGCTGCACGAGGACGGGGTAGGGAAGCGTGACTCAGGACGAGGAGACCTGTTTTATGAGCAGGTGTTTTCTGTTGCATTTCTAGTCCCTCGAACATGTAGCCGCCTCTCCTCCTTGGAAAAGCCGAAAGCTCTTTCTCCACCGTCAGTTAATCCCGGGCCCTCCCTGGGGGAGCTGAGAGAGGACGGAGGGGCGGCCGTGGGCTCGGGCAGGGCTCGCGCAGGCAGAGCGGCACGCAGGGGCCAGGCGGGAGCGACCTCCTTCCCGGCAGCACTCCGGGGCACCGCAAGGGAGCCTCACTAAGCTCTGAAGGTCAATGCATCTTGAAATCATCTTTTAAACATCTTAGACTCTGGCCCATGGCCCAGAAGAGCAAGCCTTCCTTCCCTATAGCTCCTGGGCCCTTCCTGCCCACGGCCGGTCCGGCTCGGCTCTCTCGCGGTGCCGGGGCTGAGCAGGTCCGTCCAAGTGGTTGGGCCGGCGCCAGTGGAGGGGACCCTGGAGTGGAGGCGGAAGGACAACTCGGGCAGGGGACCGGCACCCACAAAGGCATGAGGGGCTCTCCCTGGGGCCCAAAAGCAGGACGGGGCACCTTTGCAGACCCCACGTGGGAAGCGTCCTGTAAACTTTACCCTGAACCATGATGGGCGGCAGAGAAGGGGCCGGACCCCTGCCCCAGGAACGCCATTCAGGCTGCAGGGCCGAGGCTGCAGCTCAGGGTCAGACTGGAGCCAGGAGGCCAGGGCGGAGGCTGCGGGGTGGCCCAGGGCTGGTCCCAGGCAGGAACGAAGGCAGCCCAGGGGATGCAGTGCAGCAGGGGCCAACTCTCAGGAGGCTGGCGGGCAGGCCCAGAGTGTGTCCGAGATGACGGTCTCCATGCACAGGGGACCTCCCGGCGTGTGCATCTCCGGGTCCAAAGTCCCCCTTTCCCAGGGACACTTGGGTAAAACTAGGGCCCACCCTGGTGACCTCGTCTTAACTCACAACATCCGCAAAGGCTGTTTCCAAATAACGTCACATTCTGAGGTTCTGGGGTTAGAAAGTCACATGAGTTTGGGAGATACAACCCCCCCCAACCCCTCATTCACTCACTCACTCATTCATTCATTCATTCATTTCTATAGTTATGAACTCACGGATTTCTCTTATTCTGCAGGTCAGACCGTGTCACTGTTGATAAAAACATCAATTGAAGGCCCTTGGAGGTAGCTCCAGAGGCTTGGGAAGCCCAACTCCGTGTAAACAGTAAAACAAAACTTAAGCTTGACCAATCAGAAACCACCAAACTAACTGCTACCCAGGGACTCTCCGCTTGAACCAATCAATTAACTTTCTTTGTCTTATTTCCACAAACACCTTGTAAGAGTTCTCTCCTCCTACCTGGTTGGCGGAGCCCGAACGCCTGCACTCCCGAGCTGCCAGACCTGTCAATCACTGCCTGCTCAGATAAACTCTGTAACGTGTGAACGAGCCCACGTGTGTCTTTCAGGGCTGTCGTTGTTCATTTTCGCGCTGAGACGGTCACAGACTCGGCCAGTGGCTCCTTCAGGCCCCTCTGCGCTGACTCCTATACCCCGACACACGCCCCCATCATGCCGGGGCCATGTCTCTACTTTCTGGCATGAAAACATGTCCTAGGGGCTGAAACCAGACATTTCTTCAGGAATAGGGTGGATGGTTGGAGACCAGGATCAGTGAGCTCTGTGGATTCTTATCCCTGGGTCCGGTGCTGCCAGGCCCTCTCGGGACAGACAAGGGGGCTGTGTGTGTGTGTGCATGTGCATGCATGTGAATGTGCATTCGTGTGTGCGTGCACGTGCATGTGCGTGCGTTTGCATGTGTGTGTGCGTGCTGACACTCGGGGCTCACTCTGGCCACCTCCTGAGTGTGCAGCCGTCTCCAGCCCAGCTCCCCATGTACGTGCTCATTGGCTCATCCTACAAGACGCTAGAAAGTCTTGTAGGACTTTCTAGAAACGACTACAAGAAAGTCGTTTTAAAATTCCAACCCATGCCACTGGGAAAAACAAATGCACTAACTAGAGCTTAATAGAATTCCTTCTGCTTTGAGATGGAGGGGACATGGCCAAATGCTGTGTTCAAAGCCACTTGAGTGGCTCCCGCATCCCCGGCGGTGCTGTTGTGTCACTTGCTGGAAAATAAGTTAGATTGATTTTTTTTCTGTTTGTTTTCCATTTTGAGGTATCCCCTTCCTTATTATTATTTTTGGGGGGATTGGCTTATAAAATAGTGACAGTATTTTAAAATATCTGACAAAAGTCAAAACCATACACAAAGGTATACTCAGAGAAGCGTCACCACCCCAGCCAGGACCTCAACTCTCCACTCAGGTCCCACTCACCCCGCTCTGCAGGTGAACAGTCCGGGCTTCTCATTCATCCCTCTGTGCTCCCCTCCCCCTCCCCCGCTCCTCCCCCATCCCTCCCCCCCTCCCTCCTCCTCTTTTCTTCTGCCTTCCCTCTCTTTTCAAAAATAAGTAAACACATACATACATGTTTTCTTAGTTCTCTTCCATCGCTACAACGAACGTAGCCACATGGGCACACACCCTCCTTGCCACGTGCCGGCTTGCTTCCACTGCCTGTTAGCAGAGCTCTTCTTCTTCCCCTTGTGAGAGGCAGGGTGTGCTGTGTCCGTGTGCACAGTTTACTCACCCACTCCCGTGTGTGCACATTTACACGGATAGTGCAGATTCAAGCAACGCTGCAATGAATAACCTGTGCACAGGTATTTTGGGGCTGTCGGAGGTGTAACCTCAGGGAGGATTCCCAGAAGTTGGGGCTGAGGGTCAGGAGACACACGTGTAGCTGTGCTGGACACTAAGACCCCTCCGTGAGAATGGTGCCAGCTCGAGCTCTCACCAGCGCCAGATGCCATCTTCGTAAGCTCCACCAGCGAACAGGTGCTAATGAACCCTCCCTGTGTTGCATTTTACGTTTCACATAAATTCTTCAGACGCCTTCTCATTTTTCTTTCCTCCTTTTCGGTAAGGCAGCTTGGCCTCGCCTGGAGCCTCTGCACACAGACAAGGAATGTCACGTGTATTTTGTAGCAAGAGCAACGACATCTACTGAGCCCTGGGTCAGGGCCTCATGGCAGAGCCCTTTGCAAATGTGTCTCGTTTGATCACCCCATTTTACAGACGAGGACACTGAGGCTCAGAGAGTTGAGAGCCGGGGCAGAGCCGGGAGAACTCAAGCTGTCTGACCCAGAGGCTGCGCCTTACAGAGACCCCCCTGCGGGTGACCTCCCTTTCCTGCTGGGCTCAGAGTCTCCCTGGCGGGGCAGCCCGAAGGCAGCCTGGCTTCCCCCCCCTGCATTGCCCACGTCCCAGGTTGACCAGAGATGCCGGGGACAATGGCTGCCCCATCAGTGGCCTCGTCCTCTGCTCTCCCACAAGCCCCCAACCGCGCTTTCATCTGTGAAATAGTGCAAGCACTCGGGAGTCGACACACATGGGTGGGTGCCCATCTACCCACCACCCGGATTCACAGATGCTAACATTTGGCCATAGGTTCCAGAACTCTCTCTGGAAAGGAACAAAGCCCAGGAAACAGCTCCGCCTCCCCCAGCGCCCTCCCTCCTCCTCCCTGGCGCCCCAGAGGTGCCCACTGCTCTCCTGAAGTTGGTGTCCTCACTCCCACGAGTGCTGTCGTGTCTGCGCTACACACGCGTGTCCGTGCAACGCCTGCGGACCCGGCCCACTGGTTTCCGCGCTCTCACGTCCGTCACCCGAGCGGACCGAAGCTCTCCCGTCCTTCCTCTTCCCGGGACAGGCAGGCCGGGCTCAGCGCCCCGCCGTCATCCTGGCAGCGCAGACCTGGCCACCACGCGGAGCAGCTCTGCCCGCGCCGTCTCTGCGGAGCTGGCCAGGAGGCGCCGCAGCAAAAGGGCCTGGTCAGGAAGGGACGCGCCCCCGGCCTCACTCCTGTGGCCAAACCGCTCTCCAGAGGACCCATGCCAACGCCCCCTCCCAGGAGTTCGGTGCTGTGCTCAGGTGGGCTCGTCCCTCGCATCTCCGCACCTTGGATCACACGGCTTCCTCTCCTGGGCACTTTCCGGGGCACTTTCGGGGACGCAGGGAGCCCGTCCAACTGGTGCAGGGAGAGCATGCGTTTCACAGGGAGAGGGAGGAGGGGCAGTGGGGCTCAGAGGGTCAGAGAAGAGGGACGTTACACAGGGTGGCCAGTGCACGTGTGGAGGGATGGCTGTGTCTCCATCTGCCCACGGGGCCCGGGTGCCAGCGGCCCTGTGGCCCCGACGACGATGTCACTCACTGCAGAGGAGCAGTCCGGTCCCCCGGTCCCCAGACGCTTCTGCGCTGTAGGTGACCCACACTCACGAGCCTTGCAGTGAACGGTAGATTCTGCTTTCTCAGGCAGGCATCTCAGGGGGCCGGGTCATCCCAGGGGTGCGCGTCATGCCGCTGGAAGCCACACGAGAGCCTGGCGGTGCCCTGGTGCGGGGTCCCCGACGGAGTCGTCACGTGCCAGACGTCTGCACGTCTCGGCCTCCTCACCTGCAAGCTGAGCACAGCAGTCCCCGCCCACTGGGGTGCGGGAAGAGGCGGTGAGACAGCAGGTGCACAAGCCCCAGCGCACAGCCTGGCACCGCCACCGTGAAGCGAGCCGTGCGATGTCCGAGTCTGCGCCTCGGGTCGCAGGCAGGGCCCGCAGAGGACGGGACAGACAGGCAGCTGGGCAGGGCACCCAGGAATGAGGGTTCTCAGGGACAGACCCGTCCCTGAGGGCCATTCGGTGCAAATCACCCACAGGGGTATGGACCCCTAAGACTGCAGGGAGGCCTGGAGATGTGCGAGGAAACGCCCTTCCCATGGAAGCTTCCAGAATAGTCAGAGTGGTGGGAAAAGGGACTTTCCTCCTCATTTTCCTCTTCTGAGAGGCCTGGATTCAAGAAAAGGTTTTTGGAAGCCTTTGGCCCTGGTCTCCTCGTCTCTTGGAGAACCCGGGCTCCCAGGGGACAAGCCCCGGCCTGACTCCCCCGATGGCCTGCCCCTCCCCTCCTTGAGGAAAGTGGTCCCGGAGGGAAGGTCAGTGCATAGACGCAGGGCAAGCACAGCAGGTGGGACACCTGGGCCAGAGCCAAACAAAGGCAGCAGTGACAGACACGATAACGCCTTCTGGGGCCACCGAAGGCAACAACAAAGCAAACTAGACCACGGAACCCGAGCTTGGAGGCTGAGGGCCAACGTGTTCCAGAGCCCAAGAAACACTCTGGAGGCACCTGCAGGTACTGACTCACCTGGGTCCTTATAAATCAGGTGTGTCAAAATCACTTAGCTAACCAAACGCCAAAAGAATAGAAATACAGATCGCGACACCAAACTGGTAGAAGGGGGAAAAGGTTGAGGAACATTAAGCCAAGAAATAAGAATGAAAGGAAGAGAACGAGAGAAAAGGTAGGACAGGTAAATGCCTTTTTACAGGGAGAGTCCAGACAAATCCCGCCATGGCTGAGGCCTGAACAGCACGGACTGGAAACCTGCGGGTCCCCTTGCACACGGATTTTCCCCTTCCTCTGCACCCCCCCCCCACGGCGTGACCAACTCCTCCCCCACCCCACCCCCGCAGCTACTCACCGTGAAGGTGATGAGTATGAGGATCTTTATGATGATCCACTTCCACTCAATGAAGAGTAAATGTATTTCTCTTCTTTATCACTTTTTAATAGCAGTTTCCTTTCTCTAGCTGGCTTTATTGTAAGAATATAGTACATGTTACATATAACACACAGAATATGTGTTAATTGACAGTTTACAGTATTAGGAAGGTTTCCGATCAACGGTAGGCTGTGAATAAGTAAGTTCTGGGGGAGTTATATGTGGATTTCTTACCGATCTGGGGGTCGGCACCCCCACCACCTGTGCTGTTCAAGGGTTAAGAGTTTATCAGTAATGACACCATATACAGCAAACTAAAACGTTCTAGTGTCAGGCTGGATAAAAACCAGTTATTTGCTGTTTACAAGAGATAAAATCTAAAACATACAGATTCGGACCAGTGAGAGTAAGAGGCAGGACAAAGAGGATACCGGTCAGCTTCTCACCCAGAGAGAGCCGAGGTAGCGACGTGAGCCTCAGATAAAATACAGCTTGCGGCACAAAGCATCGCTGGAAATGAAAAGGACCATATATGCAACAAGAAGTTCATTCTCCAGGAAGCCACGGCAATTCCCAACTCGAGTGACAGCCACGCTAGCCGTGAAGTGAAACTGACAAAACTGCAAGGAGGAGCCCGGGGTCCTCCGGCTGGTGGGGGAATGTTGTCACACCTCCCCTGTCATCTGCAGATTGAGCACAGCAACAAATCGGTAGGGACACAGAAGGTTCAAGTAACACAATTAACTAGCACAATCTAAGAGACACTCAAAACCAGCACCCCAAAACTTCAGAGTACACGGCTTCCAGCACTACAAGAAATGTCTGTCAGAAAACGGATGACACATGCTGGGCTGGAAACAGGTCCCCAGAGAGATGAAAGATATGACAACACCGAGACCGCGTTCTCTGCGCACCAGACGAGGGAGCCGGCAATCCGAGGCGGAAGGAAACGGGAACGCCATGTTGGGAAACCAAGAAAAACGATTCTCAATGACTCGTGGTTTAAGAAGGTATCGACATAGACATTAAAGCAATTTTAGTACTAAAAAATTAAAATGCTCTATGCCGAAACTTGGGGAATGCAGCGGAAACAGTATGCACACAAGGAAATTTGCAGTGCTAAACAATTATTTCAGAAAAGAAGAAAAGCAGAATAAGTGTGGAATAAGAATTCATCTAAAAAATTAGCAAGAGGATGAGAAATAAAAATAAAATCCTAGGCTCTCCCAACCAACTAAACTGACTTCCTCTTGGCCCAGGGGACCCCAGAGAGCCCTTAGTAGCTGAGTGTCACGCTCATGGCAGATGGGAGATCAGACACACCTGGTTATGGCCCTGCCTCACGAAGCACTGCTAGACTTTCTTTCCTAAGCGTCAAACAGAAACCTGCCCTTTTGAAAGACTTGCTCCACCCTTGCTGTAGCATCAACAAAACCAAAACAACCTCATGGAAAAGCAAATTGGCAAATCTTTGAAACTATTGATCCAGAATAAAAGAAGATACAAAACAAATTAAAAAACATTAGAAGTGAAAACTGAATCACATATACATCCAGGATTATACAGTTATAAGAGAATATTGTGTGAATAGATGCTTTGCCAATAAATTTAAAGTCTTAGACAAAATAGGCAAATTTCCTGTTTAAAAAAAATTGCTTTCCAAAACTGACACAATAATAAATAGAAAACCTAAATAGTCCTACAACCATTAAAGGAATTGATGTCATGATTTGACATCTTCCCCCAAAGAAAACACTAGGCCTAGACAATTTTACCCATGGGTTCCATCAAACATTCTACAAACAATAATTGGAATCTTGAAAAATCTCTCCCAAAGAATAGAAAGAAGGGACAGCTCACACTTATTCAAAGAGACAAAGGTAACCCTGACACCCAACCGGACAAGGGTGGTTCAAGAAAGAAAAAGCCAGGGCCAAACTTGCCCTGGAAGATATTTGAAAATCCTACACAAGCCCTTAGCAAACTAAACCTAGCTATGTGTTAAAAAAACAAAAACAAACAAACAAACAAAAAAAAACCTCATGTCCAAGTTGGCTCTAGTACTACAAGGCTAATTTAACATTAGAAAATAAATTAATATTATTGACACCATGAATAAATTAAAGCAGAAAAATAAAATTATCACCTGTTAGATGTTTAATAAATATCTCCAAGTGTTTGACAAAATTCAACATCCAGACTTCCACTTGTAGCTAGATATTTAGCTTGTGGCAGACCAATCATCCCAGGAGGAACAATAACAAAAAAAAATCTAGCTAAGCCCCAGAAAAATACCTGTGCAAAGACATCAGGGAGCTGCCAGAGAAGCCAGTACCTGTGGGGTTGAGATGCTACAGAGAGGAAATCTCAGAGCGGTGAGCCTGGCTGTTGGGTTGCCTTTCTCCTCGAGGCAACTGGCCGATGTGTGAGCTGCATGGATACAGAGAATCTGGCAAAGCAGCAGCTGCTAAGAGGATAACTACTCAGACAAAACGTTCTGAAGCATCAGCAGTCCTGGAAAAGTAAAATTGGGGTCCAGGGCCCCCTAAGGTGGAGAATCTCTGGAAAAAGCCTAGGGGGAGAAAACTAGGAGTAAGGAAGAAATCAGGTCTTCAGACACTGAAACTCAGCCTCAAAAAAGTAAAAAATCCCTCATTAGACACAGGTGATCTGTTCTTATTTTAAATGCCTGGAAGAAGTATTTTTAAAAACCTTCTCTTCAAGACTATTGTATCATCCAGAACCTCAACAGGTTTTCATACAAAATGTCTGGTACTGAAACAAATATTTCCAGCCAATATAAGAGACAGATCAAGAGAAAAATAAATAAATAACAAAAAGAAAAGGCTCTTGGGTATTCCAGATACTAAGTTTATCAAACATGAATTTAAATAACTCTGATAAATATAATCAAGAATAGAGCCATCAAAGAATAGGAATATAGATCTATAAATACATAAGTTGAAATTCTAGTACTGGAAACTAAAACAGTCAAAAATAAGAATGAGTTTAAAAGCAGAATAGACACAGCTGAAGAAAGAACTGGTGATTTGGAAGACAGTTCAGTAGAAAATATCCAGACTGAAAGAAGAATAAAAATAAAGGTGAAAAAAAAGACACTCAAGAACATGAGAGGCACCTAAGACACCCCGAAGAGGTGTCATATATATCTCAAAAATGGAGGAGACAGAAGAATGGAGAAAAAGCAAAATTTTCCCAAACTGCCGAAGGCATCAAGCCACAGATTCAATAAAAGGCTAGGAGCCCCAAGCAGAATGAAAAGAAAGAAGAGTCCCACATAGTCACATCACAGAGAAATTGCCGAAACTTAAAGACAACGAGAAAATCTTTAAGGTGGCAAGAGAACATGGGCATATCACCTTTAAAGGAGCAATAACAGTAACCACGGCATCCAGAAAAATGGGATAACATTTAAAACACTGAAAGAAAATGACTACCAGCCAAGGATATTATTCCTGTTTACAATATCTTTCAACAATGAAGGTGGTAAGAGTGGGAACAAGATACTCTTATTCAACATAATACTGGAAGTTCCAGCCAGTGCAACGAGCAAGAAAAATAAGTAAAAGACGTACACAAATACACCCAACTCATTGTTGACAAAGGAGAAACAACGATTCAATGGAGGAAGGATGGAGTTTACAACACATGATTCTGGAGCAATTGAACACCCGTGAGCAAAAGTGAAACTCAACCTAAACCTCACACCTTATGCAAAGCTTACCTCTAAATAGATCATAGACTTATATATAAAATATAAATTAGAAGACTTTTACAAAAAAAAAATACATAAAATAGGACCTAGGACAGAGTTTTTAGACTTGACAAAGCACGACCCATAAAAGGAAACATTGGTAAGTCGGATCTTATCAGAATTAAAAACTTTTCATCTGCAAAAGACCTTGTTAAGAGAATGGGAAGACAGGCTACAGCCTGGGAGAAAATATTTTCTAATTACATGTCCTACAAAGGACAAGTGTCTATAATATATAAAGAGCCCTCAAAAGTCAATAGAAAAACAATTATAAAATGGGCAAGAAACCTGAACAGACATTTCAGTAACAAGGACACACACGAGGGACGTGCACATTGAACCAATGAGCTATCACAACAGACCTCTCAGAATGGCTAAAATAAAGAATGGCGACACTATTCAGCGCTGGCAAGGATGCAGAAACATGGCTGAAACATGTTCAGATCCCTGAAACATGGCTGGCGAGAACGCGCCACACCACTGTGGAAGACAGGTTGGCAGTTTTTCCGTAAAACAAAACACCCAACCACCATACTCCCCGGCAATGGCACCCTTGGGCATTTATCCCAGAGAAACAAAGTCGTGTTTACTCAAAACGCCAAGCACACGTGTTCGCAGCAGCTTGACCCGTGACAGCTCCAAACGGGAAACAACCTAGATGCCCCTCTACAGGTGCGTGGCTGAACAAATCGTGGGGCGTCCGCTCCGGCACCCTGGGATTGAACAGAGAGCCACCTGTTGCCACACACGACGGTTTGAGGGAGTCGAAGGAACTCCACTGAGGGACAAAGGCCAGTTCCAGGTTACACACCGTGAAATCCCACGATGTCCTTGACATGCAGTTATGGAGACGGGAACACAGCCGGGGCTGCCAGGGGTCAGGGAGGGCGTGGGGAGTGGGGCCGTGAAGGTCTCCGCCTGGCTCCCGTGGTGGCGAGGTCCTGTGTCTGGACTGTGTCCGCGTCCGCGTCACGGCTGTGATGTGTGGCTACGGTTTTCGTGCTGTTGCCCTTGGAGGAAAGGTAGTAACGGGGTCTCTCTGCATCACCTTCTGCATCGTTGCTGGCTGGAACTTCCAGGATTATGTTGAATAAGAGTATCTTGTTCCCACTCTTACCACCTTCATTGTTGAAAGATATTGTAAACAGGAATAATATCCTTGGCTGGTAGTCATTTTCTTTCAGTGCTTTAAATGTTATCCCATTTTTCTGGATGCCGTGGTTACTGTTATTGCTCCTTTAAAGGTGATATGCCCATGTTCTCTTGCCACCTTAAAGATTTTCTCGTTGTCTTTAAGTTTCAGCACGTGGCTCTACGGTCATCTCTAAGTCAAATGCTCGGCGTAAAAGAAAATGACGATGCCCGCGCTCTGCCCCAGGCCCCCTGCCCTGGGGTCTCTCGGACGGGACGGGACGGGAGCCAAGGCTGAGACCCAGGGGCTGTGGGGACAGGGGCCTTTCTCCATTGGTGACTCCTGAGCGCCTGGTGCCAGGCCCAGCAGGGGCGGCACCTGGGAGGCAGGCCGGGGGCGGGGCAGGCGCCCCACGTTTTCCCCGAGTCCGTGGCCCTGTCTCACGCCTGACGGCGTTGGCCCCAAGGTCCTGGAGCATGTAGACGCAGGAAAGCATCGAGAATGGCCTGAGATCCAACAATAGGGATGTGTTCATGTAAATGAGGACACAGGGTTTCCATGGACAGTTACACAGACGTCAGAAATAAGGTTTGTGAAGTGTACACAACACAAGGAAATCCTCCCATTAAGGTGAAGTGAAACGGCAGGACACGGAAGGACACAGAGGAATGACACAGACAGGCGGCCGGGCTGTGGGTGCGGGCGTGTGCCTAGACGCAGACGTTTCTGGCAAGAGGGCTGAGAACGCTGTCATAGGTAACCGATACGTCTCTGCTCTCTGCACTGTGTGCGTCTCTCAACAGTCCTCCCTTCTGCTTCTGCATTTTCATCACATCCTTGATGTGCAGTAACTTAATCATAACATTAATAACAGAGGGAAGAAAATAAACCATATTGTACAGCCGAGAAGAATCCTCCTTGGATTGAGGCAAAGCCTGCCCTTTCCTCTTCCCTCTGCCCCCTGGGGTCACGGAGACGACTGTGCTCTCCCCGGCCCACCGGCCTCTTCACCCTCCATCCATTCCCGTTTTTGTCCCGTGAACGGTTAAGGAGGGTAGACGTGGGTGAGACGACCCTCCCAGCAAAGTCTGAGCCGTGCAGCACAGCGCTGTTGGCCAGAGGCGCCGGTCGGTCTCTGTGAAGTTTCAGCGAAGTGACAGCGCAGGCCACGCAGGGGGCGGCACGGGAAGTGGGGTGCTGGCACCCCCCCACCTCGTCCCCGTCCCCGGGACGCTGTGGGACAGCAGCTGGCCACCGCCCAGGTCCTGTTCCCGGCCCTGGCTCCCGAGCCAGGCGAGGAGGGCCCAGCTCCTCCCCAAGGGCTCTGCAGCACCAACATCTCAAAATAAAGACAGGCCCGGGACAAAGGGGATTGTGGCCGTGCTGAGCCACCTCTCACCCTGAGGCCAACGGAGGCGTCAGATCGGGGTGAAGGGGCTCCCCAGAACCAAGACGGCAGCCCCCAGCATTGCAGGAAGGGGCCCGTCCCTGCAGGGAGCGTGTCTCCTGGTGCCTGGGGCCTCTGTTTTCCCATCGGCCAGGCTGCTGCGTCACCAGCCTGGGGTCCTCCACTGTCCCCTTCATCAGGGAAGGAGGGCCGAGGGGCTGCGGGGCCACCCTGGACCATGCGGGGTGCACGCAGCGGGGCGGCCGCGGCTTGAGGACCAGCTGTGCACAGCGGCCTTCCTAGCTCAGGAAGCCGCTCGAGCCGGCGCCAGGGCGGGCACCCTGGCCCGCAGCCCCCCGGGTGCCCAGATGCCAGCCTGGCGCAGCGCCTGGGGCCGGAACCCGCGTTCCCCGAGGCAGGGGAGGGGGCTTCGCATGCGGCGCGGGTGGATTTGTGGGCTCGGTTTATTTATCCACCAGCTGATGTTGACGAGGAGGGCGGGGCCGTGGCAGCCGCGTGTGCAGCGCGGGGTCTGCCAGTCCAGCCGCCCATGTGAATTTGCCCGGCTGTGACGGACACAGGGCCGCTCTGGCTGAGAGGAGAAACAAACGCCTGGCCGCGGTCTCGCCCACAGAGCTAAACGCTCTCCGGGGCCGGCCCCGAGGCATCAGACCGCCGCGGCCGCCGCCTCCAGGAAGCTCTCGGGTTCTGGGGCGGGCGCTGGGGTTCCGCGCGCTCCTGTCCCGCCTCTCTGCCTTGGCTGCCCCTTCCCATCACGGGGTGTGGGAGCCCTGCCTGTCCTGGGGTGCCAGGTGGGGCGCCCGGAGCACACGGCTGCCCCAGCGCGCACCGTGCGCCGGCTGGAGCCTCGCCGCAGCTGGCGAGAGTCTGGTGGTGACTCAGATGTCGCGCGTGGAGCTGCCACCGGGCCCGACAGTCCCACTGCTAGGCATAGGCCTTGAGAGATGGAGACACGTCCGCACAGGAATCGCACGCCCCAGTTCACGGCCCCGTCACTCACAGTAAGCGAAAGGTGGGCTCAACGCGGAGGCCATCGGCGGGCGGCTGGGCGGGCAGGACGCGGTACGTCCACACCACGGGACATTACTCGGCCGCAAGAGAGGAGCAGCACGGACTCCCGGCTTCGCCGTGGACGGACCTTGAAGCCACGCTGAGAGAGAGGGGCCAGGCAGGAAAGACCACGCACCACACAGTCCCACTCCTATGCAACGTCCGGAGGCAAGAGCGTAGCTTAGGGGCCGCTTAGGGATGGGGCTGGGAGGAATTAGGTAGAAATAGGTCGGGCGCGGTGGCTCACCCCTGTAATCCCAGCACTCTGGGAGGCCGAGACAGGAGGATCGCTCAAGGTCAGGAGGTCGAAACCAGCCTGAGTAAGAGCAAGACCCCTTCTCTCCTAAAAGCAGAGAGAAATTAATTGGCCAACTAAACATATATAGAAAAAATTAGCCGGGCATGGTGGCACATGCCTGTAGTCCCGGCTACTCGGGAGGCTGAGGCAGGAGGATTGCCTGAGCCCAGGAGTTTGAGGTTGCTGTGAGCTAGGCTGACGCCACGGCACTCTAACCCAGGCAACAGAGTGAGACTTTGTTTCAAAAGAAAAGAAAAAAGAAATAGCTAAGGGGTGTGGGGTTTCTTTTGGGGTAATAAAAATTTTCTAAAATTGATCGTGACAATGGTCACACAATTCTGAATACACTAAAAAACCATTGAATTGTACACTTTAAGGTATAAATTGTACGATATGCAAATTATAGGTCCATAAAGCTGTTACCAAAAAAACCTCTGCAGTTCCTCTTGTATTTGTGACTGCTATTTTGATGGTGTAGGATTTCACAAACAACTCAATGCAGGAATAATGCATTGAAGTGTGAATGAAGGTGCAAACCAACTCCTAATTTGCGTCTTCAAAGGTAAGTAGGTCGTCTCCCCTCCTCCAGGGTCTAGAGGACAGGGCGGGGGCTCCTGGGCAGGTCCCAGCTCAGTGACGGCTGCCCCAGGGTGGCAGCTGAGCCACCTCAGCCCCCCGAGTGCACCTATCCTCGTCGGGAAGAAGAAGGGCCTCCTCCTGGCTGCCGAGGGGGCAACGGGCAACACGGTGGGAGAAGGGGCTCAGGGTCCCCAAACCAAGATGCCCGCCGGAGGCCCCAGCGGGACCCACACCCGGCGCCAGCGGCTCCTGGGGGCCCCGAGATCTCGGGGAGAAGGTGGGCAGACGGGAGCCGCATCAGCACCCCAGTGAGTCAGGGTGTGGCCGCCACGTGCCGGGGAATGGGCTGTCCCCAAACGGGCTGAGCACCTGCCTCTGCACCTCCCCAGCGACCGTGCCCCTGAGGAGCAGGTGACAGGCAGCACAGGGGTGCTGGAAGAGCCTGTTAATAAGGTGCCCGGGCAAGGCCGAGCCACCTCCTGCCTCCCGCAAGCCATGCTCAGGCCCCCACTGCGGTGGCATTGAAGGGCAGTCGGCCTGCAGCACTGTGACACAAAGAGAGCCCACGGTGACAATGATGGCAAAGGTAACCGGATGAAGCCTGGCCTCGATCCCTACCAGGAAGGGCTCTAAGCCCTGACTCACCACCCCAGCCCCCCAGGCTGCCCAGCCGCCGGGACGGCCCCCAGTCTGGCACAGAGCAGCGGGCCTTCCCAGCAGGAACTCCGGACACCGAATCCGAGACCGGGAAGGTGCACAGGCCTTAGGTGTGCGGAGACGAGGAGAGGGGCAGGGGGCAGGGGAGGGACCTGTGTTCTAGGCAGATGACGGTGACAGCACACACCTTGAGCCCAAAGGGAGCAAGCGATTCCGTGGTGCCCCAGCGGGATAGCAGGGTGCAGAGTGGCAGGGCTGGGGAAGGGGCGCCCAGCCCACCAGGGCCCAGGATGTGTCCAGGAGTTGGGTCTGTGTCCCTGAGCCAAACGGCAGCCACAGCACCAGCGTCCACCGACACAGCACTGGGACGTTCTGAGGCAGCGTAGCTGAGCGGCTCTGGGACCTGGTCGGAAAGCAGAGCGGGTGCACTCAATAGGGCCAGACGGTGGCTCTGATGCCACGTCCATTACACACTTGCTTCCGTCCCCTGCCTGGGGCGGGGCGTGGGGGGGGCTCTGCTCGTCCCCTGGAGGAAGGAGGCCTCAGGCCTGGTACCTGCAGAGCAGAAGTGGCCCAGCCCCCACCCGCCTGCCGCTGCCCCTCCTGCCCCGGGCGCTGGACGCTGTCGGCGGACTCAGCGCAGAAATGTGTCCGGGGCCCCCAGGGAGCTCTCAGCAGTTGCCAACGTGCCCCAGTCGGACAAACCTTATTTATGTTTGTTTTTCTCTTTCCCGTGGTTTCTGTCAGTGCTGGTGATAGATGGGTATATGCTGATGGATTTTTCAATCTGCTACCCATAAAAAGATTGTATTTTGACTAGTTGAATGCTTTGTTGCAGAGTGTACAATCCTGGTGTGAAAATGACTGAATAAATATCTACAGCCCTGCAGGGCTGAGGCCCGCAGTCACAGACGGCCCTGCCTTCCTCCCAGGGACCCTGGCAAAGGGAGGAGAGTGGCCTTTGCCCGCGGCTCGGCCTCGTGCTTGCGTACACCGGAAAGCTCTCTGGCCCGGAAACAGGAGCATCCCCGACCCTGGTCCCCAGAGCCGTCCCTGTGGGAGGCCGGTGCTCACGGCCGGGTGCCAGCTCTCGGGCTGCTGGCCCCGGAGTGAGACGGGATGGGCTGCAGGGGCAGACGTGGGAGAGAGGGTGGGCGAGAGGCCAGGCGTGGTGGCCGGGTATGCTTTGCTCCGGGGAGCTAGGCATTATCACCAGCCGTTCAGGAGGCTCTGTGTCCCCACACCCCAGGGGCACACGGGCTGCTCTGCTGCAGGAAAAAAGTCAGGAAGAATATCCGAGACTGAACCCTCGCCAGGCCAGGCTGGAACGTGAATGGCCCAGAGAGAGGCATCGTGCCCACACACACACACACACACACACACACACACATGCACATGCCCCATACACAGTGGCACACACAGATACACAGGTGTACACACATGTGCACACACCAGGTGGCCGACCTCAGGTGGGGCTCCCAGTGCAGCTGACCACGGCCCCTGGGCACAGGGCCCGGCTGGGGAGCCCATGCTTTGTGGCCACACCTGGGACACCTTCAGGCTCAGAGTGCCGAGCAGTGACTGTTCCCACGTGGCAGGGAAGCGCTAACCCGGGCACAGGTGACAGGCGCTGCAGGTGCTCTGGGGGCGCAGGCCCAGCTGAGCCCTGCATCGCACAGCCCCGAGAGGAGAGAGCAGGGAGCGGCTGGGGGCCGACTGGGGGCGGGCGCGGGAGCGGCCGGAGTGTGGCAGAAACGGCAAGGGACAGGCAGGAGCGGAGCCTCCAGCCCACAGCCTGGCCTTGGCCGCGGGCACACGGGCAGCTCGCTGATCCGGAGGCTCAGTTCCTCCCCGGGAAGCGTGGAGAGCGCCAGTGTAGACAAAAAACACGACTGCGCTGACGCAATACAGGCCCCGGGCTGAGCGCTCCACTTCTCTCCTGTTTCCACGCAGCCCTAGGGACAGGGGCCATTGCGGTCACTTTTACTTTGCAGATGAGAACCTGAGGCACAGAGAGGCCCCGGAAACTCCCCGGGACACCCAGACGCTGTCTCGATGCTGGCCATGGGTGCAAACCTGGGCGGGCGGGCGGCCCCCAGCGTCTGGGAAACATTGCCGCGGCTTTGCAGACTCTGTGCTGCCATCAAGAGGCTGAGGCTCCCGGCCAGAGCCGCTGTCATCCTCGGCCTCCGCCTCTGAGCCCCGGAGTCCCCTGAGGCTCAGACGACGCCGAACCTCCCCGCAGGCTCCACTTCCCGCCTAACTGCCCAAAGAAGCCCAAATCACGGCTGTTTGTTTCAGCTAATGAAAGCGCCCGGAGCGCGGATGGCTGAGATTGCAGCGAGGTTCAGCCCTGCGGGGACGTCGCCCCAGGCCGGTCCCAGCACCAGGCGAGACCCAGCACCCGGCCCTCCTCTCCCCCAGCGGCCCCCACTCCCCGCCGGCTCCCCCAGCTGCTTGGCGCGCCCGCCACCGGGGCTTCCGGAGTCGTCCTTCTGAATAATTTATCACTCGTTCCTGAGCAGGGGAGGAAATATAAATATCTGGTTATATGAGCACGGCAAGCACACGCCTGTGTGTGTGTGCGTGAGTCTTTAAACCACATAAACTGCTCCTCTGATCTAATCCGGAATAAATTATCCGTAATGAAGGTGGTAGGTTTGCTTGCCGACAACATTTGCAATCCTGCCACCCCCACTAATAACAAGGCCCTTGGTGCGCAGGCCTCACCCATTATGGTTTTGAGCCAGTTGCTCGTGTTTTTAATGCCTAGGAAAAAAGATCCGTTTCTAACACACAGAGCGCAAGCCAGGGTTTGGGAGCCTGGGGGGCGGCCCTGCCTCGAGGGCTGTTCTGGGGGATCCTGCGGCTGCAGTCCAGGGCAGCGGCCGTCCTGCCAGGGCTGCGGGGCAGATTCCAGGGGGAAACCACCACGAAGACCGCCAGGAGCTGCTGGGTCCGGGCAGCCCTGGCGCCTGGCCCCGAACCTTCTCGCTGACACCCGGGGTCACACCGAGACCCTGACTGTCATGCTGCAGATGAAAACCACCGTCCTGTTTCCCGCAGCCACGGAGCGCTATGCCCGGCACGGGACTCCCCGGGAATGAGCGTGGTTCCAGTGACCCACTCTCGACCTTGAGAAGGTCACGTCCCTTCTCGGGTCTCAGTTTCCCCCATATCGGGTGAGGAGAGAAGCCCCCACCTGCCCGTCTCTCCCAGCTGGGGAGGGGCTGAAATGAACTCCCAGGCGGGAAGGTGCCTTGGAAGCCTCGGAGTTTCCCTGCGGGGGGTGGACTTCCCGTCACACGTGGGAGACCCAGGCCTCCTCCCAGCAGAGGGGCCCGGTCACGGGACTCTGGCGGTGGGGCGGGAGGGCCGGGCCTTTCTGGGTCCTTGGCTTTGCCTCTCCGGCCCCGCTGTGGTCACCACACGCAGTCCCCTGCCCCATCGGTGCTGACCCGCCACGCCTCGGTCGGAGACAGCCGGTCCCTCGAGTGTCCTGGGTCTACAGCCAGGTCTGGGGCAGGGACCAGGGGCAGAGGGTCCCCCAGCAGGGAACATGTGACGAGGGTGCAGGAGGACACGGGGCCTCGCCGGGCCCTGCTTCCTCTCCACTCGGGCCACCCCCTTCCCCAGTCACCTGCCCATCTACGATTTGACTCCATGCTCGGGGCGACAGGCTTCAACCCCACCCTGCAGCTGAGGACACAGGCTCAGGCCGGGGCGTGGCTGGCGGCACACATGGCAGTATCAGGTCCCAAACCCTGTCTGAGACTCAGAGCTGAGGGCTTCCTTCTAGCCGTTTCCCAGGCTGGTGTCAGGCCTTGGGGAGCTGGACCAACGCCACCTCGTCAGCCAGGATGGGCTCTCCGCTGGAGGGACAGGTAACCGGAAACCTCCGTGGCTTCTGCCTGACCGTGTGCTTCCTTCCGGCAGCTGCCGCCCCAGGCCGTGCAGGGCAGCCCCTCTGAGCTGGGACGCAGACACCAGCTTGGGTCCACTCGAGTCCCCACCCTCCAGCACAGGCCTTCGAGGCTGCTGTGGCGGGCAAGGGGGACAGCAGGGCGGCTCACGCAAGGTGCCCTTCGCTTCTGCCGCCTGATGGACAGGACCAGTCCCTGAGCCCTGCCCCCCAACTGCAAGGGAGCTCAGGACATGCCAGGAAGAGGGACGTGGTAAGCAGGTGGCAGCACTCTCCAGGCACGGAGCTCCGATGAGGACAGACTGGTGGACCCCAGGTCTCTGGTGCTGCTGGAACGAACTTGAGGTCCCCGATGACCTGCGCCGGCCAGCACACTCCAACTCAGGAGGCGCCTGTGACTCTACAGGACAGCACAGCCTCTGCATGGATGGAACTGCTTCCTGGAGCTGGACTCATGCCTGTAACCCCAGCACTTTGGGAGGCCAGGGCAGGAGGATCACCTGAGGCCAGGAGTTCGAGATGAGCCTGAGCAAGAGCAAGACCCCATCTCTACTAAAAATAGAAAAATTAGCCAAGCGTGGTGGCTCGAGCCTGTAGTCCCAGCTACTCGGGAGGCTGAGGCAGGAGGATCGCTTGAGCCTGGGAATGTGAGGCTGCAGGAGCTGTGATGACACCACTACATTAGAGTGCAGGGTGCTTGAGCCTGGGTGACAAAGTGAGACCCTGTTGCCAAAAACAAAAAAGAAAGAAACTACCTCCTAGACACAACAGCTCATGGGTCCCCATTCTGTCCCCCAAGGTCTCAGCCACCCCACGACCCACCAGCAGACGCCCGGGTTGAGGACACCCTCATCTCCACACTGCATAGTGGCAGGAGCCCTCCAGGTCTCCCCACCCCTGTGCAGGCTCCAGGCTGCCCCCAGCAAGAAGCTTCTAAGAGACAAACCTGAGCATGTCCCTGGTGAGGGCCCTTCCACAGGTCCCCACGGTCTTCAAGACAGAGTGGCAGCTCCGCGGCCTGCAGGGAGATGAGGGCAACTCTAGCATCACGCCACAGTCCCGCTGAGAGGACCCCAGGAGACACGACACAAAGAATGCCACTCACAGGTGCTGCCCATGGCCGCCATCAGCTCAGCCCCCATGGAGGTTGTGGTCAAAACAAACGCTGCCAAAGTCATTTGCTCTAGGGGCCTCTGAAGGCCACTGTTTTCACACCTCTCCAACAGTGGAGATTCTGACACTGCCACCCAGGTGATGTCTCAAGTGCCACTGGGAAATTTTTAGGGGGACACAAGTCAACTTGTAACAGCACTCAACAAATGTCTGCTGAGCAGTCCATGAGGATGATGGCCAAGGCCACGCCTGGTGGACACAGCGTCTGCCTGAGCCTGGGTCTGGGCACCTTCAGTGCTTCACCTCGTTCCATTCCTCATCAAGTCTTGAGGAGGGGTTACTAGCCCTCTTTCCAGATGGGGAAACTGAGTCTCACAGAGGATAAAGAGCTTCTCAAAGGTCAACAACCAGGAGCCAGAGCCAGGACAAACCCAGGTCTACCATGCTGGGACGCCTGCAGAAATAGCAGCCCAGGCCACCCTGCCCACGGCCATGGCCAGGCACTCTTCCAAGTCCTCTGTACCCACTACGGCATTTAAAGTAAACTTCATAGCAATTTCATGAAAGGGGTAACTTCACCCCTTTTTCACAAATGAAAATATTAAGGCCAGAGAGATGAGGTAACTTGACTGACTGCTTAAAAATATAGATGGATGGTTGACTGGATGGATGATTGGTTGGCTGGATGGATGGATAGGCAGAGGGGTGTATGGATCAATAGACAGGTGGATAAACAGATGCATGTGCATATCACATGGGTGGATGGATGACTGGATGGATGCATGCATGGATGATTGATTGGTTGGTTTGCTGGGTGGATGGGTGGATGGGCGGATAGATGGATGGATGGATGATTGGATGGACAGATGAATGCATAGATGATTGCATGGATTATGGATGGCTGGCTCCCATCAGGATCCACACCCCAGGCACAGAGGATGACAGAGAGGGCCCCGTGCGTGAAGCTGACAGCACCGCTGACCAGCATGCAAATGTCCCCGGGCTGGACCCTGGCTCAGCAGTTCCTCCCTGACAGGGCATCATTAACACGGATGCAATGATAAGGCAGCCAAAGATCAATCATTTCAATGAAATATGTAAATACCTGGGCGGGCACCTGGCTACAGTTTAAGTTTCCTAGAGGGAAATAGCTCTCACATGGTCACAGCTCCCCAGGCAGGCAACTGGCACCAGTGAGATTGCTGTGGGCCACGTCTACCCGCCCAGAGCCGGGCACCGGCACTCACTGGTCGTAGAGCCAGAGCCACCCACCCCCGCCAGGTTCTTTCTGTGCAAGTGGAAGAAAGACACGTCTGGGCTGGGGGTTCGACTCACCAAGCGCCAGTCACCCTCCTGTGTCTGTCATAGGGGCCTCTGGAAGCTCCGAATAGCTAAAGTCAGGCAGGGTAATTGCGACGAAAATGCAAGGTCGGCAATGTGATGAGAACAAGGACCAGGCCTGCCTTGTCCCCTTGTGTCCCCAGCGTCCAGAGAAGTCCCCGAGTGGATGCTCACCGAGCAGCGAGTGAACCCACAGCCAGCTCCTGCTCCAGGTACCTGCCCCGGCCACGCCTCGCGCAGCCCCTCCCGAGCTGCGCCGTGGTCGTTGGCGCACAGGAGCATGTCCCCTAGTCAGAGAGTGACACACAACACAGCCAGTGTCACCTGCAGAGCCAGCAGGGCAGTAAAGAGGAGCCTCACGCAGGCCGGCTGCCTGGAGTCCCCAGTTGATGAAACTGCCCAAGGACGCAGGCTCAGGGAAAGGAGCAGCAGCCAATCAGGAAGGCCGGGTGTGAGGGTGGCAGCACCCGTCTGTCCTCCTCGCCACGTGCACTGGGTCACCTGCGGAGCTCAGTGGAGGTTGGGGTGAATGAATGAGTGAGTGCACGAGTGACCGTGTCAGCCACGCAACATGTTTGCTTCAAACGCTTCCTTCATGGGTGCAAGTTGCTGCAGCTGTGTGTCCAGCCAGGACTTTTCCTCGCAGCCTTTTGGGGCTAATGGGGAAAGAAACTCCTCAGCTGCAGGAGAAATCCCGGGAGCTCGTGCCCCGGTGCCGACGGGGGGCACAGGGCGGCCTGGGGTCACGGGCCTGGCCACCCCTCCGGCCAAGGCCAGTAGCAGCACTGACAGGGGACCAGGGGACAAGGGGTCCCGGGCAGGCGCCGGGGTCGGAGGAGCCGCCGGCTCTCAGGACCGCATGCGCATTGCCACGTCCCGCACGCCCTGGGCACCGCCCCACGTCACGCAGGACGCTGGGGAAGGAAAGTGCACAGCAGACGCAGTGGAACGAACACCGTCGGTGGCTGCACCTTTCCGTCATGGGGCAGACACCCTGTAGCTCCCTGGATGCCTGTGCGGTTGCTGGCTTGATGTCTGTCCCCTGCTGGACTGCAGCCACCAAGGGACCCCGCGCCATGCGGCACCCCCATCCCCCCAGCAGGGCACAGAACCAGGCGCTTGGTAAATAACTGACGCTTAACGAGGAGATGATGAGAGCAGACGCATCCTCCTAAAACTCCTCTCTAGACTTGGGCGACCTTTGATAGCGAAGCCACCAAAATCGGGCGTAGTGCTTGCCACGCAATAACTGCTGAGATTCTGAATTTAATTTAAATTTAACTGACCAGCCTCTTAACAGAAGGGAGGAAATGTTGTTTACAGATGGAAAAAAATGAGAAATAACAAACAAACAACAAACTAGAGCCCGCGGGGGCGAGCTGCTGAGAGGGGAACATCTGGAAGGGAGGGTTTTCATAATTCATATTCTAAAAAGCCAGACTCCCTGTTCCCTCCATGTGCTCATGTTTAATTAAAAACGGTGAAACATTAACGGAAGCGTCTCCGGCCTCCTGGCTCTGAGAAGCCCAGGAAATGGGAAATGGGGTCAGGATGACTTCACTTTCCAGAAGGGCCCTCAGGCTGCAGCCCGCGGGGGAAGGTGGAGAGCGGGCTCCCAGGGCAGAGCGCTGACAGCCTCCTGCGTGTGCATGGATGTGCATGGGGCACGTGTGTGCTGTGCGTGTCAGCATACGTGTGCACGTGTGAGGGTGCCTTCCTGTCTGCTGGCGGGGGGGGGGGCATGCACACATGTGCATGGACCTGCTTGTGGTTGGGTGTGTGGGCATTTGCGTGCATGTGTGGGCCTGTGCATGTGTGGGCACGGGCGGCGTGTCAGGCATGTGTGCCCAGTTCCAGTCCCCAGCTGGAGCAGAGCTTCTCGATGCACAGCTCAGCCGGTGCCTCAGTTTGGCTTGGAAAGGCCACCCAGCCGGGGGGGGGGGGGGGTGGGGGGGGCAGTTCACACAGAGGAGCAGCCAGAACGCAGGTGGGCAGGCTCCCAGGCCGCGGCTCAGACGAGGAAGGCAGGAAGCACAGTTGGGACCCCGGGCACTTGTGAGGAGGCCACAGAACGGTTGACAGCAAGTGGCCCTTGCCAGGTCCACCTGACCTTTCTCCCCACCGGCAAGTCCTTGCCCTCCCGAGGCCCCGGCACCAGTCCACCAGCGCCGTCCCGCAGACCTCGGTGGCCTTCGGCAGAGAGGAGGTAGGAAAAGGTCAGCAATGCCCCCCACTCCGGCCAGCGTAGCCGGCTGGGACAGGTGCCATGTGCCACCTGCCATCCATCACCGCCTGGACCTTCACGGCCAGCAGGTAGGACGGGCCCTGGGGGGCGGGGCACACCTGGGGCGAGCCACGCACAGCCCACCTCAGAGGTACAGGAACCGCCCTCGTTTGAATCGACTTGAAGCCAGAGCCAAGCCCAAGTGGCAGGAGCAGGCTGGGAAGGGAACAAGGAGCAGTGACATAGGCCAGCTGGCTGGGCGCTGTCTGGGCGCCGTGGCCGTGCACGGCAGGGCTGGGTGCTCTGGGTCCTGGCCCGGCACGCGGCCTCGTGGGCTGGGAGCAGCCTGGGCTCCTGCTGTTCTGGCACCACGAGCAGGCTCACACTCATCCGACTTCTCACCGCCCTCACCGTTGCCGTCACTGACGTGCTATTGTCCCCAGCGGCAGGAGCAGGCGGTGCTGGAGATGCAGGGGCTCCTGGAGCATCCGTGCCGGCTGCGGGAGGGCGCGCCGGCCCGCGGCTGAGTCAGCACAGCGGCCGGAGCACGTGGGCTGAGCCTCCGCAGCCTCCCCAGGCAGAACCAGGCACGGGGGGCCGCACCTCCCGGGTTGCCGTGGGAGCCCTTGATGCTCCCTCCACGAGGTGCCCAGCAGGCTGCTACAAGCCCCGCTGCTGCACCTCCCTGCCTCTCACCTCACAGACCACAGTCCTGCAAGAATACATGACAATGACATTGGCGCGGACTCTCCGACTTTCATTCCTTCATTCTGCAAACACGTCCCGCGGCCACTTGTGTGTGCTGGGACGGGAGCAGGGGAGGCCCAGGACCTCGATGAGCCCGTGCTCCAGCGGGGAAGACGCAAAGGACCCTGAGTCCCCGAGGCTCGGCCATCAGAGCTCCTGGGTGTCCCAGGTCCCCCTGGGAGGGCCACGGGGGCTTCTGGGGACTGTGGCCTGGATCTTGAAAGATGACGTGGAAATTGACAAGAAGCAGAAAGGGAGGAATGCGCCCAGGACCGAGGGCGCAGCCAAGGCCCTGCTGGGGAAGGGAGTTGCCAGCGACTCGACCCAGCCAGCAAGGGCCTCGCCCTCACCCAAGGCCAACAACGCCCAGACCCACGTCGCTACCCCGGGGGAAAGGAACACGAGAACAGAGAAACAACTCTCTGAGCCAGGCGGCGGTGTGGTCAGCCCACGCTGCTGTCAAGCTCAGAGTCCCAGCAGCAGGGGCCCTGGGACACTCAAGGTCCTCTCCACACCTAGACATTCCCAGCAGGGCCACTGTTGTGCACGATCCCAGCAACACCACCGACGTGATGTTTCAGCAGACGGTGTCCCCTGGAGCAATGCAGTGCACAACCTGCACAGCTGTACGTGGAATGCCGTGCACCCCCTGCACAGCTGTACGTGGAATGCCGTGCACGACCTGCACAGCTGTACGTGGAATGCAGTGCACGACCTGCACGGCTAGACGTGGAATGCAGTGCACGACCTGCACGGCTAGACGTGGAATGCAGTGCACGACCTGCACAGCTGTACATGGAATGCAGTGCACGGCCTGCACAGCTGTACGTGGAATGCAGTGCACGACCTGCACAGCTGTACGTGGAATGCAGTGCACGACCTGCACAGCTGTACGTGGAATGCAGTGCACAATCTGCACAGCTAGACATGGAATACAGTGCACAACCTGCACAGCTGTACGTGGAATGCAGTGTACAACCTGCACAGCTATGCGTGGAATGCAGTGTACAATCTGCACAGCTAGACATGGAATATAGTGCACAACCTGCACAGCTGTACGTGGAATGCAGTGCACAACCTGCACAGCTGTACGTGGAATGCAGTGCACGACCTGCACAGCTGTACATGCAATGCCATGCACCACCTGCACAGCTGTACGTGGAATGCAGTGCACGACCTGCACAGCTGTACGTGGAATGCAGTGCACCACCTGCACAGCTGTACGTGGAATGCAGTGTACGGCCTACACAGCTGTACATGGGAGCCCTGGGGCCAGCTCTGCCCCAGGCCCAGGAGCTGACTGTGGCGAGAGGAGCCCCTTGCAGCCCCCACCCACCTCTGTTCTGAGCAGCGCCAGGCACTGTCCCCGACCTCCAAAGATGCTGTGTGTGATTGGTGAATCCGCAAACATCCACAAACACCACTTGTGCACCGCAGTGTTGTGTATAAAAGTAAAAACGGGACACAAGCTGATTTTCCACAGCAGAAGGGTGGTTAGGGGGTGATGGTGCGTCCTGCCACAGGTGAGCGGGATGCGGTTCCTGGGGCGCACGTCCCGACGTGGACACGGACAGATAGATGTTCAGACGGCGCTAGAGGGAGCAAGGCTACGGGAGTGTGCACAGCCTACGTTTTGTAAAAATACACCTTCAAGTTTATAAAGCACTGAGAGAGGTCTGGAAAGCTCTCTGCCAAACCTGTCACGAGATTATTTCTGGGCAGTAGGATTAGAGATTCCTTTCCTTTCCTTTCCTTTCCTTTCCTTTCCTTTCCTTTCCTTTCCTTTCCTTTCCTTTCCTTTCCTTTTTCCTTTCCTTTTTCCTTTCCTTTCCTTTCCTTTCCTTTCCTTTCCTTTCCTTTCCTTTCCTTTCCTTTCCTTTCCTTTCCTTTCCTTTCCTTTCCTTTCCTTTCCTTTCCTTTTTGTCCCTTACCTGCATTTCCAGTGTTCCTGCAATGAGCATGGCTAGCTTGAGATGCTTTTTAAAGTCACAAACGTCCCCGTGAGCTGTAAACGAGACTGCCGGGACCGTCCAAGGAGCGCGGGCAGGCAGAGGCCGGGCAGCGAGGCCCAGGCGTCTGTGTGGCGCCTGCAGGGCCTGTGGAGGGAGCGCTCCGGGGCGCGCTCTGCTCTGGCCTCAGCGCAGACGTCCACCCTGCCCCGAGCAGGCAGAGGCCCCGGGGGCCGGGCGCTGCCCCAGGCCCCAGGCCGGCAAGAAGCAGCACTGGCTTCACCCCGGGGCCCGTTTCCTGGCCGGGGCTCGGGGCCCCGCGGAGGCTGGAGAAGGCGGGCGGCGGCCCCAGGCGCGAGAAGTAATGAACGCCGCCTCGGGGTTGAACGCTCCGCCTACCGGGCACGCGCCAGACTTTAAACCTGCCCACCTTCGTCTAGGGGACAGGTCGTGTTAATGCCACCCGCCCTGCGTGGGATCGGCCAGGCCCCGAGTCCCGTGTGCCCCGATATTGAACGCTCCGGCCCGGGTGTGGCCGGGCCACTCAGGTGCGCTAGGCTGCACGGGGTACAGGCAACGTGACGCCCACCGGCAGCGCCCCGGGTAGACACCTGCGAGAGACCAGCGGCTCTGTCACCTGGAAAACGAAGGACTTAGAGGGACAAGGAGACTCCGGCGCTGCTTCATCACGGAGTGCGGCCAGGCTCTGCGCTCTGCTTCCCTCGCCACGTCCAGAGCGGGTCCCCGTCCCCGTCCCCGTCCCCGTCCCCGTCCCCGCCTCCCCGCAGCCGTGTCCTGTCTGCTCCTCCACCTTCCCCTGCGTTTTCCACCGCAGTGACTCAAAGCCGACCAGAGTGGCCGCCGGCTGCGTTGAGGGGCCGGTTTTAACATTCTATTAAAATTTCACTGGATGCCATGTGAGCTGGGGAATTTCGTATCTGCAGAAACCTTTGGCTTCGTTTCAGTCAACAATAAAAAATAAAAAACAAAAGGGCCGTTCCCTGTGGCTCTGTGATCCAAGCACTGTGAATTCAAGGATTAAAGAGAACCCAGCCCCCAGCGAGCCCCCTTCCCCTGGCGTGGCTAGCAGCCACACCGCTCATCACAGTTCCTGTTTGCAGCTGGCAAATGAAATATTTAGGCAGCCTCGGCCGAGGGTTCCAGGCACGGCCCGGCCCACAGATGCGCTTGCCCCCAAACAGGAAGGCGTACAGGCAAGAAAAAAAAATTAAAATAAAATAAATGCCAAATAAACACAGACGCATTGTTTAAAAAATTCATAAACACAAAGCTCTGATGCAATTCATTTTGGTTAACTAGCGAAAAGGCCCATCTCACTTACCGAAGAGATTCGATTTAAGCATGATTTTTTTGAGAAATCCCATTGAATGGTTTCCCACCGTGCGTGGCGTACTCAGCAGGCTCCCGGAACGGGGTGTCCCCAAAGTCCCATCAGAAGCTAATAAAGTGGCAGCAACAGCTGCACAGCCGCCGCAGGAGGACCCAGGAGCCCCAGCACGACCCAGGCTGGGAGCACCAGCTCTGCCGGTGACCAGCTGGGCAAGCCCAGTGGACAACCCGGGCCTCGGTTTCTCCACCTGTCGCTCGAGGGGTGACCCGTGTCAGGAAGCACTTGCAGGGCTGCGGGGAGCTTGACGGCACCTGCACAGGTGTGGCTTGCACGTGGTCCCTGCACCTCAGGAGTGCCTTGGGGAGAGGGGCATCCTCACGCTGTGACCGCCTCAAGGAAGGGACAGGGTGCTTTGCACAAATGCCAAAGCGACAGTCCAGGCTGGAGATTCCTTTCTGCATTTTTGCAAAATGCAAAACCAGGACCCGAGTGTCAGCACCAGATGCGGGACCCAGGAGCCCAACCCCGGCAGCCGCCCCACCGAGCCTCCGTGGAGGCTGGCAGTTGCTCTCTGCAAACGGTGACAAGCCAGCCCCGAGGCCCTGTTTGTCCAAGCAGGAGCACGTTCCCAGGAGACACGGGCTCAGCGGGGAAATGCACCGACCGCTCTCAGCAGGGAAATGTTGTCGCTGCGCAGCCTGTTTGTGCAGGAAACCGTTGGCAGAGAGGGGCTTTCACGAAACTTAATTTCAGATAGAAGGGCTCGGTTGCTACGGAAGGCTCTAGAAGGTGCTGCTGGCGTGATGGCAGGTGTGGGGGGGGTGGGGAAGGTGGCATGAGGCCCATCCCTGGTGGTGATGGACATTTATGGATATCCAGGCGCTGACAGCCGGCCCAAGAGGCCCAGGCAAGAAGGATGCCAAGATCTCAGGCCGGGAGGTGCTTAGGGGCCTGGTGGGGCCTACCAAGGACAATGGAGGCAGCAGCTGAGGGTCCCCGGGCCAGGCCCTGCTCCCCACTGCTGAAGCCCCTCACTCTGCCACACTCATCCTCCCCCCTTCTCCATGCGCCCACGGCCGAGACAGAGAGGGCCTTGGGGAAGGCGTGCAGGCGGCAGGGCACACCGGGGTCTAGGTGCCTCTGCAGGGCGGGCACCAGGCTGCCCACCTCCCTCAACCTCAGAGCAGCCAGGGCCTCCCAGAAGGAGGGCACTGCGGTGCCTCCATCTACTCCTCTGTGAAATGCGGACAGTCCAAGCTCATCCCTGGGCAGGGCGGGGCGGGGGGGGGGGGGGGGTGCTGGCTCCCAGCTGGTGCTCCGGAGCCACAGGCGTCACTGTATTACCCTCCTCTTTCCCGCCACGGACACGGAGGGTTCAGCGAGGGACATGGGCTCTGCATTGACAAGCGTCCCATCAGCGGCTGTGGTTCCATGCAAGGGGGTGACCGCGGTGCCCGGTGGGGCTGAGGATGGCACAGGACTGGCAGCTTCCCGTTTCCTGGGGAAGGAGAGCACAAAGGAGAGCACAGTGCCAGCCAGCAGCCCCTTGCCCTGCCCTGAACCGGCCCCCTCGAGCCCTTACAGCGGCTCTGTGCAAATCAGGAAGGGAGCCCCCAACTGTGGCGCCAGGGCTCCCAGCTGGTGGGGAACCTGGATCCCTTCTCCCGCATCTGAGGGGCTGCACGATGACTTTCGAGGGCCCCAGACTCCGTCCACGCAGGGCCTGAGGGGTCCATCGGCCTCGCCCGGCCTTGGCGCTGTGAGGTCAACCCTCCTCCCGCTGCTCCAAGGCCTGCTCTGCCCGAGAGCCAGCTGTTTTTCTCAAACCCTCTCACCCGCACGTTTGCCACGGTGCCCTGGCGGACGGCAGAACCAGACTCACTTTGTCCAGACGTCCATGGTCCGAGTGCACCTCCCGGCCCCTCCTCTCAGAGACGGCCAAGGCCAAAGTCAGGCTGGGGAATGAACAGTCCCTCTGTCCAGCTCCTGCCTCTCCTGCCCCTCGGTGACCCCTCGGGAATCTCCCGCCGGCCTGCCCCAGCGTGGCTCAGCGCCCGGCTGGGGTTGGCTCAGCAGACCCGCTGCCCACCACTCCCCCCCACCCCGAACGCAGTCACAGGAGCCTCACACATGCACGGGGCAGGCACTCACGAGAGCATGTGCAGGCATGTGCACCTGTATACCCGTGTGCACACACGCTTGCACACAGTGCACAAGGCATACACGTGCGCACACACATACACACACCCGCAAAAGCACACGGTCACCTCCTGGCTCTGAGGCAGGGAGGGGGCCTTTCCCATCAGACTGTGTTTCTCCTGCGGTGACCAGAGCCTGTGCCCTGGGCTCCCAGACCCCGGCAGCAAGGGGCTCTTACCCCCTCTGGGGTGGGGCTCTGCCCATCACCGTGCTGGCGCTCCTGCCTTTGGAGACCGCCTTGTCCTCGCCAGGCCTTCCTGGGGCGCCGGACAGGCAGGCCACCGGCGTGCAGCAGCGCCATCTAGCGGACAGCGCGGCTGCAGCACGGATGGGAGGGCGGGAGGGCGGGTCCCGGGCGGCCACAGAGGGCAGCCTGGCAGGACGCCCGATGAGCCCAGCAACCCAGTCCTTCTGCCACGAGAACCTCAAGAAAGCCATAGCACTGTAAGGCTGCATCCTTTGGAGCCCCAGGAAGTCCTGCTCTTGTGGCAGCAGCTGCAGATTTAAAGCGAGGGGGGTCTTTCTCCTCTGTTTTTAAAGAGCTTTTAAAAATGCTTAGGGACAGCCCTGGGACCCAGGGCTGGCGGATGATGCAGGTTGGGGTGCATCAAGGCTGTCCCACGCCCAGCCTCAGCCCCAGCCGGAACACGGCCCCCTGGCCACTGGGAGCAGGTGACTGGAAGGTCCCCCTTTCTCAGTGAGGACCCAGCTCTCACATGAGCCCCTTGCTGTTCAGGAATGAGCTGGGACACCCTCATGCACCCCACACCCTGCACCCCACCGCTACTTTGCAAAGAGAGAACATTCTCCCGAGGACGGGCTGCCGGCGTCAGCTCCCGCCAGGTGGCTGCAGGGCTGTGGGCGGCGGGTGCCTCTGACCCCAGCCAAGCTTGGGGACAGGACCCATCTCCACCCCAACTCCGGGCCCGTGTTTCCGGGACCTCTCTCTCGCCACGGTGACTGCCGCAGAGTGGGAGTCCACAGCACGCCAGGTAGGAGAGCCCCCCACGTCCCCAACTCCAAGGGGGTGGGGCGCCCACCACCCACCAGGGGCCCCTCATCCCTTCTGTAAGGGTAAGTTCTCCTTTGGGACGGCCCCACTGGGACCTCACACTCAGGTTGCCCACAACGGGCGGGGCTGGAAGACGGGGCAGGGGAGGCAAACAGCACCTGGGGGGCTCGGCAGGCAGGATGCGCAGGAGAAGGCTGGTTGTCTCTCGGCTGCTAAAGCCTGCGGCCTGTGCTGGCGGTGACAAGGCGGTGACACCGTCACATGTGCGAGACAGCTGTCTGTCGGGAGCCTGCTGGGCTCCCAGCTTCCCCCACTGTCTGACGCCCCATGCGGGGAAGGGGTGGTAGCCTTTCAGGTAGACAAAGTCGACAGCTGCTCTTTTTGGTTTTGAATCTCATCTCCAGGGGCCACGTGGGACAGGCTACCGTGCGTCCCTAGCTTAGTCAGGAACAAATGGGTCGGGGCTTCGGCTCTGCACCACGCTGCCTCCGCCTGGTCTCGAGGAGCTGAGAGGGCCAGAAAGTGTACCTGTGTGTATGTGTACCTGAGGGTACCTTGTGTCTGTGTGCATTTTGTGTGGATGCGTGCGTGAGCACTCTGCGTGTCTGTGTGCACATATACACATGCACAGGCGCACATGGATGTTTGTGTGTGCACGTATACATGCGTGCATTTTGTGTATGCATTTGTGTGCGTGTGTGTATCTGAGTATATGTGCGTGTATTTGTGTACATATGTGCACGTGTGTCTGCATATGTCTGTGTGTATGCGTGTGTGACCATGCATTTATGTGCGCGTGTGCATGTCTGAGCACTCTGAATGGTGGGGGGTTGGACCCTGTGAGGACCAGCGCGTTGCCTCCACCAGCTCAACCACAACTCCAGCCGGGCCCAGCCCCGGAGCAGAGCACGCGCCCCGGATGAATCTCCAACCCTCAGACACAGATCCCGAATTTACACTGGCCTCCACCCTGCAGGGGCCAGGCCAGCCCCACCCACTACCAGCCCCACCCCTGCAAGATGCACCCTGAGCCAGGCTCCAAGGTCTCTGCGGGAGGCCGGCGGCGTGGGCGCCCGGCAGCGGGAGGCCGGCGGCGGTCTGCAGGGAACAGGTGTGTTGTCTTCTCCAGAAGCCTGCGCCTTCGCCCCCCTCCCGCGCCAGCCAACACCTCCCTCCCAGCAGGCTGCCTCCCACCGGCTTCTAGCGCTTTCGGGCTTGTGCCGTGGAGGAGAAACAGTCTCCCTCCGCCCTCAGCCCCCCACGCCTGTTCCTTCTCTCCGTCGTCGTGCAACCAGACGACGCAACGTGGCGTGCAGCCCGCTAGCGCTGCTCCCCGCAGGGTGGCTGTGAGGGCAGGGCCACCCCGCCCGCAGCAACACCGCCGGCACCCCAGCCCTGGTGCCCCCGGCCCGCACCGCGGTGGGTGTGGCTCTGCCCCGTGTCCCACCATGGCCTCCTTTGCACTTCCTCACAGTTGGGCCCCTGGCGTGACTGCGTCTGAGGAGGAGCAAAGCCGGTGTTCTAGAACATGCCCTTCGCCAACTGTGTAAACACAACCGAACAATGACAGAAAGAATTCAGCAGAATTGGCGGCACCGGCTGTCCCCGTTTCCCACCGCCCACCGGCGCCGCAGCCCACTCCCATCTGGCTCCCGACCCAGAGCGCTGCCGCCCGCAGCTCCCCGCTCCCAGGACCCCCTTGGCGGGGACTGGCTCACTCCACAGCCCACAGCCGGGACGAGGACAATGCTGGCCACTCCTTCCAGAGCAGGCTCCTGTCCCAGGCTTGGCCGACACCTGGGGGCCCTGGTGCCCGGCTAGTGTTCCCCCACACCGGCTGCAGCCCCGTCGGTGCCAAAGGCAGAGGACGGCTGGGGCCCAACATGCTCTGGACCCAGCTCCGGCTCCTCTGTGGCTCCTCCTCCTCCCCAAGACCCTGCAAGCCCAGACGCTGCCCTCCCTCCATGCCACACACCCCTCCCCCTGGTTTCCCAGGCCACCTCCTCTCCCCGCTCCACCACTCGAATATATCCTCCCTGTGGAGAGCACTTGGAAGCCCTCGGCTGCCAAGCCTCTCGGGACACGGCCTCCTGCCCACTCTTAGCTCAGCCCCGGGGGGTCCTGACTCTTGGCGTTTGCCGGGCTCCCCCCCCCAACAACATCCCCTCTGCCTGGAATCGCTCCCCAGGAGCACAGCTTGTCCTTGAGATCTCGGCCACAGCCACTACCCCACCCCCGAAGGGGCTCCTGGCATCTGCATCAGTCAGATGCCCCTGGGACACGGTCTGGGGGTGGCCTGTGGCCTGCAGTGCCCCCGAGGGCAGGGGTCATGCCCGTGTGCCCACTGGTGTGGCCCGAACCCCAGGATCCCTGTAGGCATGCCCTGGTGTTCTGTAGACCCTTCCACTGAGTGAAGGGACACCCTCTGCCAAGGGGACAGACCCCCTGCCGAGTGCTCAGGCTCTCACCACGCTATTCACTGAAAACGGCTGGGAGAGTATTAGGGGACTGGTGACTCAGGGCACAACACCAGGCAGCTGAGCACCTGCAAGGAGCTGGGAGCACGCCGCTGCTTCCGTGATGGTTTTGTCCTCTCTGAGTCGGCAACGCCCCCGAGCACCCGCTGTGCCCCCCGCCACGGTCCCGCACTGGGCCCTGAGGACCACCTGATTCCCTTAGTTGACGGGGGCAGGGGGGGCAGGCAGGAGGCAGCCCTGGTCCCGCCTCGGGCCTGCTCTTCTCCCCCTGCCTGGAACGCCATCCCCAGGCGCCCTCTTGCTGTCCGGGCCTCAACTGAAACGCCACCCCTCGGTGCAGGCACCCGGGACCCCGCACTTGGAATCAGCAGCCCTCCCACCCGCAAACTCGGCCCTTGCATGCCACCCTGTCTCGAGGTCCTGTCTGTCACCACCCAGATCATCTTCTCCTTCGGCCTGTTCACTTCTTATCGCCCTTCCCCCTGCACTAGAAGGTAGCTGGGGTCCCACACCGAATAGGCAGGTGGTAAGTGTGTGTCGAGCGACCAGAGGAAAGACTGAGCGGCCACAGGGGCTGCGGGGCCTCGGATAATTCTCCCCTGGGCTTGCCGGGTTTGCGACGGGACAGAGTTGGGTGGACCTTTCGAATCTCGGTGCCTCCCCCCAGCACGGCCAAAGCCGGCCGAGTGACACTCTGGCAAGGACAGAGGCCGGGTTCCGGTGTGTGACCACCCACGCTGCTCCTGCTGCACCGGCCCCAGCTGGTCCTCACCAGCTCCCAGCCCAGAAACCCCAGTGGCCCACGGCACGTCAGCTCCATCCAAAGACACTCTCGCCCAAAAGCCTGGCCCGGGCAACGCACCCAGGGAGCTGCTGCTGGCAGGGACACAAGGCTGGGGGCACACCCCGTCTCTTACCACCTGGAGTCCTGGAGACGAAAACCACAGATGGGGAAACTGAGTCCTGGCCCCCAGTCAGAACAGGGTGCAGGGGTGCTGGTGCCTGGGCCGTGCACCCTTTAGGGACCAAGATAGGCCCCCTCTCCTGTTGGGGGCCTGGGCACCGGGCCACATTTGTGCAGATTTCCATTTCTGACTCCACCCACCTCCCACCCCTGTTCCCGGGCAGGGCTCAATCTAGCAAGTTATTACACCTGCCCGGTTCCTCCGCCCAGGCCAGCGCCACGGATGCTGGCTGAGTCTCTGGCTCACTGCAGCCGGGGCCTTCGCGCTAAGGTCGGAAATTGGCAGGTGGAGGTGCCAGGGATGTGTGAAGAGGGTACTGGGCTGGAAGAACATGCTGACTCCCTTCCCACACTGCACCCATTTTATAGACAGAGAGGCTGAGGCACCAGCAGCTGAAGGTTCATGCAGAGACTGGTGCAAGGGTGGATGCAGGAGAGTTGGCTCAGGGAGGTGCCACTCGCACCAGCCTGCCTCCCGCACTGACGTGGGCCTCTTCCCAGCCCTGCCTCTCGGACGCTGGACATCTCAGGGTCTCTGGAGGGGACAAAGGCCCAAGTCCGAGAGTCTCAGGACTGGCTTCAGCACGGGCTCCCCATTCTGGGGTGCCGGGACCCCGGGAGCCCCAGCAGCGTGGTCTCCAAAGTGCTGGTCCCTGTGGGATCCCACTGAACCCACAAATCCCCCTGTAGGGAGGAGAGTCCCAGCACCACCTGGAGGAAGAGAAACCTCGAGGAAGTCACTCTCGGCCAAGGTCACGACAGGGAGCAGGGGTCAACAGGCCGCCTGGAGCCCAAGCAGGGCTTTCTGGGGCTCCCAGATGCTGCTGTCTGCATGAGGAAGGGGTGTCAGCAGCAGCCAACCACTTCCACGCCCATCAGCTCAGGGTGCGTGGGCAGATGTTCCTCCAGCTGTGGCGATCAGCTGCCTGGAACATGGTGCGTTTGGAGCTGTGCCTTTGTGTAGCATATCTGCCCAGAGATGTCTGTGAAACCTAAGAGTTCCCGCGGGATCGCCCACCCTTGCAGGCAACAGTGTGAGTTCATAAAAGAGTTACTCTGGGCCAAGGTCAGGGCCGACCGGGGCTCAGCCTGAAGCCAGAGTCAGCACTTCATCTTCAACTGGGATGGGGGCTCAGTCTGGAGAGGGATCAGGGCTCAGCCTGGAGGAGGGATGGGGGTCAGCGTGGAGGATGAATGGGGGCTCAGCCTGGAGAGGGATCAGGGCTCAGCCTGGAGAGGGATCGGGGCTCAGCCTGGAGGAGGGATGGGGCTCAGTCTGGAGAGGGATCAGGGCTCAGCCTGGAGGAGGGATGGGGTTCAGCCTGGAGGAGGGATGGGGGCTCAGCCTGGAGAGGGATCGGGGCTCAGCCTG